>JASDQU010752166.1:37747-52745 GCA_032191745.1 Picea mariana
TTCCTAGTTTGGGTTTCCATGGTAAAATATTTGTGTAGTGTGTGTGTGTGTGTGTCATTGTATATATATTTTTTAATTAATAATTTGTTTGCAGTAATTAATTGTACAAGGTCAAAATGTACATTTGGTATTAGAGAAATTATTTACATCAGGGGGACGCCTTTGTGGCTAAGGGTTTTTCTTGGGTATGTGATGAGCCTTGTTACAGTGGGATCTATTGTATTGATTCTTTAGGTGAAAATAAATGGCGAGCGGTTCAATAAATAGAGATAGAAAAATTTAATGGGAAAATTTTTGAGTTTTGGAAGTTCAAAATGGGATCTATTGGTGGTAAAAGATCAATGGATCATAGTGGATCTAGGTACTGCACCTATAGGAATGTCAAAAGAAGACTGGAAAAATTTGGATAGGAAGGCAAAGAGCACAATCTGGTTGTCTCTCATATTCAATATTACTAAATGTCTCATGGGATGAAACAACCAAGGCATTAGGGGATACATTTTGGACTTTGTATTAGTCTAATTCCATGGTAAAAAAATTGTTCTTGTGGAAGAAGTCGTATAACCTGAGGAAAAAATATGGAGACTCAGTGACATAGCATATGAATGCCTTCAATATCGTGGTAATTCAGCTATTATTTGTTGATATTAATATTTATGATGTATACAAGTGTACTAGTTTATTGTTCTATTTACCAGACTCATGGGATAGTTTTTTATTAATTGGGTTGGATGTCATTGATGTCAACCCTTGAAGAAAGTCTAGTAGTGAATTCCGATAGAACAATGGTTTGGGTAATGGACCCAAGTTTTTTTTATGGATAATGGTATTAGTTTTGATATATTTGTAGGTAATATTACTAAATATGGATATTACATGTCATTCCATTTCCGGTGGTATGTGGAACGTCACATAACTCCTCACGGTTAAAGAGTTATGGCCATGTGAAGTTGGAGAAAGGTTTGGGTAATGGACCCAAGTTTTCTTGATGCATAATGGTATGATTTTTGATATATTTGTAGGTAAGAATATTCTAGATAGATAGTAGATGTCATTCCATTTCTAGTGGTATGTGGAACACCACATAACTCCTCACGGTTATAGAATTATGGCCATGTGAAGTTGGAGAACCCTCATGAGTCATCTAGAAGCCCCCAAAGGTCAAAGTAGTCAAAGTGGTTTAAGATATTTTAGAAGGTAAATAATAAAGTAAAGTGATGAGTGTACTATAAGTCAAAGTGAATAAAAAATAAAATATTTAAATAATAAAGTTAATGGAGAAATTACTAAGTTGACAAGTGGTTAGAAGTGGGTTAACCCTAAAATAAGGAAAGTGGGTTAAGATGGTTAAAAGGTAACCCCTTGAGGAAGCTACATGAAAGTATAAATAAGAGGCAACGCTCTCTCATTTTAATCACACTTAAACATATTGAATATCTACAGGTGACTAAGTTAACCAAATTATATCTAAGCTGAATTTTAGAGGGAAGGTGAAGTAAAGAAGGCCGAAATTCAAGGGAGGATAAATTATTTTGATAATGCTTTCTAAGGTATGTTATTTACAGGTCATCTCACCATTTTCACAATAATTTTTTTTCTATAATGATTCAGACCATGAAATTTTGAGGCCATTGAGGAAACATATCCAGGTAGCTTTTATACAAATTTCATCTTGTGGGTCGTTGTATTTTTGGAGTTACACATCGTGGAAAATAGGGTTTGTCGCTAGTCCTGAAACTAGTCTAAAAAAGGTATTTCGGGTAAAACGTCATAACTTCTTCATAACAGATCCAAATCTAGTAAGACCAAATGTATTGATTAGAGTACAATATGTAGTATTTTTTGTACAATTTTTAGATCCATACAACAAATATTATATGCGGGGCACCCTCTACAAGTTTGCCCTCTAGAATAATCCAGAATTCAACAAGGTATGCCATTTTTTCTATAACTCCTTTTCTGAGAGGTTACAAATAGTGAAATCTAGAGGAATTGCATAAAAGAAACTGAAGAACACTGTGTACCATTTTCAGATCTTTATTCATTACAGATACATAGTTATTATTATTGCAAGTTATGGTTTTTGACTAATCCAAAATTAGTCATGTGAGTCTAAAGTAAAGTTTGATGAAAATGCTGGTCTCTTGTTGTTAAAGTTAAGGAAGGTTTGCAGGTATGTGATTTTATACACCAGGTATATTACAGAGTTACAAATCATATTTGGATGATGAAATTGATGCGGGATTTTTGTTGAGGTGCATGATGGGTACATGGTTGAGACAAGTAGTTGATGAGTTGACACATACATGATCAGGTGTATAGTTGATGATTTGGTATATCTTGATGAGTCGTAGTTAATGAGTAGTTGATACATGATTGGTACATACTTAGTACATGGTTGGAGACACTTGTTAGTAGTATTGATGACACATTGTTTCTAGATGATGTAGCATACTTGTATTGGTATATTATTAGAAGCACATATTGATCTTGGTGATGATTATGAGTCATTGTGTTATGCTTGTTTGATGCACATCTTTGAGAGTTGTCTTGGTGATTGATCTTGGTGAGTAGATCTAATTTGGTTGATAAGATTGATGAGACAGGTTGTTGTGATAGGTTGTTGGACACGTTGTTGTGACATGTTATTTGTATAGGTTTGGTGCATGGTTGATACACTTATTCATGGTACAAGTTGAGGTATAGCTTGGTGCATGGTTGATGTACTTGTTTATGGTAAAGGTTGATTACAGGTTGTTTGGTATAGGTTGGTGCATGGTTGATGCACTTTTTATGGTACAGGTTGATGCATGGTTGATGCATGGTTCATGTTATTGGTATCAGTTGTTTGGTGTAGGTTGATTGATACAATTTTACAACAGTATATCTCATATTGATAGTGTGGCAGTGGTTCCATAATTCTACTTCTACATCAGGGCAGTTGGACAGCGCAAGGATAGGTGGTTGTAGCCACCTTTTGGTTGTAGCTAGAGAACATAGGGGGTCATAGCCTCTTTCTATTTGTAGCTAGAGAATTGGGGAGTTGGATCTTCCCTCAGGTTGTAGCTTGAGAAATTAGGGGGTTGGAGCCTCCATCCAGTTGCAACTAGAAAACAAAGGAAGTTGGTGCTTTCAATGAATGTAATTCTTAAAGACATATAAGAAAAGGCATTTCATGGTTTTCTCCCGCTTTGGGTTTCCACGTAAAAGCACTGGTGTACTATGTATGTGTATGATTGCTCATTTGTTCATTGTTTATTTATTCTACAACTATTGGATAATAATGCTACATTGATATAACACTTGCATATTGTGGTTAAAAAGGATTGAATTTCTTTATTATTGATTCACCCCCCCTCTCAATAATCCAACAATAGTTTGGTTGTGTCCATAGGTAGTAATACAACTACTTTAATTTTTGATGATGTGGTCTCATCCTTGTTGTCGAAGAAGATGAGGTGGAATAAAATGGAAGGACAGAGCACCGATGCATTATTTGTAAGAGGATGATCCTAGGAAAGAAATAGATATAAGTCCTCAAGTGGGAGATATATATCTAAGGTTAGATAGAAATCTCTTGAAAAAGTTTGTAAAGATATGCTAGAGATGTGGAAAAGAAGGGAACTATAAGAAGGAATGTAGATCCAAAAGTGTTGAGAGAGGGAAGAGAATTGAAGATACTCCTTCTACATAAGAAAAAACCTCCTTGGAAGAAGGAGGGGATGTGTACTTTTCTTATTCAATCACACTTTCAAATCATGAGGAATAGTTGGTTGACTCGGGTGCATCATTTCATATGACTCCCCATGGGGAGTGGTTCTATGAATATGAAAGTTACGATGGAAGTGATGTTTTCCTAGACGATCACTCGGAAACCAAAATCATGGGACAAGGAAAATTTAAGTTGATGCTCATGGGTAGAAGGATTAGAAAACTGCTTGGTGTTCTACACATCCTAGGATTGGATAAAAATTTGATTTTTGTAGGGAAAATGGATGATGCAGGGGTAAAAATAGTGTTTGATAAAGAAACTTGCAGGGTGGTTTAAGGAGAAATGGTGTTGTTAAAGGGATTTCAGACTGGAACTATGTATAATTTGTAGGGAATCACTATTAGTGATGGGTGTAATAGTTCCAATTTTCCTAATATTGGAGCCGAAGAATAAAAACCTTGTACAACCTATGGAGAAAAGGCTATGTTGTGACATCAAAGACTAGGGCATATCATAGAGAAGGGATTTTGACTACTACATGGTAAATGTATGGTTGAAGGTATGTGTAACTTGTCTCTAAATTTTGATTTATATGACCATTGTGTATATGGGAAGTAGAATCAGGAAAGATTCCCCTATGGTGCAATGAGGGAAGAGGGAATTTTACATTTCGTACATAGTGATATGTTTGGACCTTTGTTTTTTCCATCACTAGGAAAATGAGTGTATTGTGTCTCATTCATAGATGAGTTCTCAAGGAATACATGGATATATTTCCTTAAGAAGAAATCTAAATTCCTTGACAGTTTTAAAGAGTTTAAGGATCTTGTGGAGAATCAAACAGAGAAAAGAAGTAAGATGTTGAGGACGAACAATGGTGGAGAGTTCTATGGAAATGAAATTTAAGAATTTTTTAAGAAGTGTGGTATATCAAGGAAAAATTCTACTCCATATACACCTCAGTAGAATGGAGTTACAGAAAGGATGAACAAGACACTGATGGAAAAAACAAGGTGCGTGCTCGGTGGTGTCGGGTTAGGACATGAATTTTGGGAAGAGGCAGTGGGTACTTCATGTTACCTAGTCAATCAATCTCCCTCATGAGCATTGGATGACAAGACTCCACACGAGGTATGGACTAGTAAGAAACCCTCTCTCACACATCTTAGGGTATTTGGTTGTGATTCCTATGTTCACATTCCAAAGGAAAACATGAGTAAGTTAGATAAAAAGTCTGAAAAATGTATCTTTATTGGGTATAAAGATGGTTTGAAAGGATATAATATTTGGAAATTGAAAACTAAGAAGGTTGTGTATATTCAATATGTGGTATTTATAGAAAATAAATATGATGTGAAACAAGAATTCCTTCAAAGGAAGGAAGAACCAGAGAAAATAGATTTTGAGTTGAAGGATGATGAATCAAACTCTACAAAAGAACAGGAATCAGAAGAAGAAGATCCTCATAATCTAGTATTGAGGAGATCGATTTAGGAAAGAAGTCAACCATAAAGGTATACTCCACTAGATTTATATTCAAATTTTTCTTTGACTACTATTGATGATGATCCTATAATTTTTAGGGAGGAAGTGGATTCATAGGATGGAAAGATCTAAAAAAATTCCATGGTTGATAAAATGACAACCTTGGAAAAGAATGAGGTATGGGATCTAGTGGAGTTGTTAGTTGGAAGAAATCTCATTGGAAAAAATGGGTGTTTAAAACGAAGTTGAATGTGGGAGGAAAAGTGGAGAAACACAAATCTCGGTTAGTAGAAAAAGCGTATTCCTAGGTAGAGGGAATTGACTTTGGTGAATTTTTTTCTCAGATTTCCAAGTTAAATTCTATTGGATTTCTTTTGTATGTTGTTGATGCATTTTATTTTTAAGTAGGATAGAAGGATGTGAATACAACATTCCTATGTGGGGATCTGGAAGAAGAAATATACATGAAACAACCATAAAGATTTACAGTGAAGGAAAAAAAACAGTTGGTATGTAGGATGAAAAAGTCCCTATATGGGTTAAAGCAATCACCAAGGATGTGGTATCAAACATTTGATACTTATATGTTGGAACTTGGATTTACAAGGAGTAAAGCGAATCACTTTGTATATTCAAATTAATTGGTGACCATCTTATTTATTTGTTCTTGTATGTGGATGATATGTTGTTGATAGGAAACAACAAGGATATTATATACGATGTGAAAACTCAGTTCTTCTTTAAATTTGACGTGAAGGATCTTGGTGCTACAAATTTCATTTTGGGAATGGAAATTAAAAGGGATTGGACAAACAAGAAACTCTAGTTAAATAAAAGGAAATATGTCGAGACAATATTGCAGAGGTTTAATATGCAGGAATGTAAACCAGTCAAGGTTCTTGTTCCTATAGGTATAAATTTGTCCATGGATCAGTGTCCCAAGACGAAGGAAGATGAAGAGGACATGTCGCATGTTCCATATGCAAGTGTGGTTGGAATTTTGATCTATTCAATGGTCTATAATAGACTGGACATTTCACATGAAATGAGAGTTTTGAGCAAGTATATGTCAAAAGTAGGGAAGGAGCATTAGACAATAGTAAAGAGGGTTTCAGGATATTTTCATGGAACTACCATTTATGGATTGTGATACCAAGAAATACCATGATTGGACAGAGTGTTGTACATACATGTGTTTGTGGATTCATATTGCGCTCGATGTCTGGATAAAACAAGAACTACAAGTGGGTATGTGTTTAAATTGTTTAGAGGAGCAATCTGTTGGATGAGAAAAAGACAGTTTGTAGTGGCACTCTCAACTTCAAAAGTTGAATACATGGAATCCACTCATGAAATTAAGGAAGTAGTATGGTTGTATAGATTGTGTTTAGGTATTGGGTTGGTACAACAAGTTGTAAGGATAGATTTTGACAGTTAGAGTGAAATCTTCCTTGTGAAGAACCTGAATTATCATTCAAAAACAAATAATATTGATGTTTAATATCACCTTGTGAAAGACATGGTTGAAGACAAGAAGGTGTTGTTAATGAAAGTGGAAAATATGGATAATGTTGCAGATTCATTAAAAAATTATGTGAGCACTAATAATTTATCTTGGTGTAGAGGATCTATGAGCATTTATGCCCTGGATTGTTGACTATGCAATCTTGCAACGCCCTATATGTAAAGAAAACAATAAGTGGGAGAATGTTGGGTATGTATTATATTCTTTGCAAGATTGCTCCCATATACTATACACTGATATGGGAGCCTTGGGGGGTAGAGGGGGCTCATGGGGCCATCCTTTTAAATGGGTTTCGGGGTGGTAACCCCCAATTTTGTTTTAAAAAAATGGTAGTTTTTTTCTTTTGTTTTTTGTGTTGTTTTGGCAAATGGTTTTCGAAAATCATTTTCTAATTCTACTTAAAGAATTAGGGTTGTTGACTAATTTGTTCCAATGGATTAGGGGTTTGGATGTCATGGGATAATATATATATATATATATATATATATATATATATATATATATATATAATGTATTGTAGAAAAATAATATGATGATGAATAGAAGATTAGAGCTATGGCTCTAAACAGGTTGTTGGTTTTCCCAATTTGGGTTTCCAGGGTAAAATATCTATGTAATGTGTGTGTGTGTGTGTGTGCCATCGTGTATTTTCTATTTTTATTAATAATATGTTTATAGTAATTAATTATACAAGGTTAAAATATAGACTTTGACACCATGATGATGGGTGAACCACATGTTGATATGTTGGGTCTGATGACTCCTTGATCCTTCAACTGCTATAATTTCTTCTTCACTTTGTTTTCTTTGATTATGCATGACCTATATATGGAAACTCCAATAACAATCAAATCACATGCTCAACTTCTCACTTGGGTGGAATCCCTTGAGGTTCTTGGAACACCTCCTTGTAGGCTTCAATTAGTTGTTGTAGTTTTTGGTACTACTTGCCACTACATCCTTCCCATGATGTCTTCATATCTAGCTCATTCCATTCTCCTTGTTTCTCTCCTTCTCTCAAACATAACAAGACAAAATTCTTTGTGGTTCCATTTTTTCTCCTATCATGTTGAGCACTAATCAAATAGAGATTGGATTTGTCCTTGTGTGCATTCATGGCATATTACTCCGCATATTTGATAATCATATACCAAATTTATCTCCTCCTGAATATGGCATCTCTTGCATACAAATACAACCTTACCAAGATGACTCTAGATGTGCTCAATGGAACCACTTCATCCACAAAGTTCTAGTTGATGGAAAACTTGAATATACATTATTTTCCTACTCTCAATTCACTACTACATATGGGTGGAAAAACTGACGTTGTACTCTGACAGTATGAATAAAATCGGTTGTACTATCAGATTTTACTTACATTTTTTGTATTATTTTAAAAATACTCAACGTTCATTGAATATTCAATGAAAGAGACTTTATCTTCGAATATCTGACGATTGACCAAGTCAATGATCTATCTACTGACGTTTGACAAAGTCAATATTTTTTTCCATTATACAACATCTCTATGGTCAACAGTTGTCGGATGTTCGATGAAAAAGTGATATATAATTAAAAAAGTTTGAAATATTAGAGACATTCGACATTGTTTCTATACTAGCGATGCTTTTCCGAGGTTATAAGGGATATTTTTAGGTTAGAATAATGTTTTTGTTATTTTGTTAATTGCATTACAAATAGTTAAACTACTGAGGTTGATTTTTGAAAATAGTCATCACTAAAATTTTGGTAAGGAAAAAGGTCCCATAACATTTCTCCAGAAGGACAAGGAGATGTGAGATCTGCATTGGAGGATTTGGGTGATTGAAAATGTTATTTCCCTTATAAAATATGCAGAGACTATAATAGAAGGAGAATTTTATTAAAAAAAACTAAAATAAATTTTACAGAGTTTGGAAACCTTGAAGGAGGGCATGAATATCTTCCCTTGGTAATTTATTCATTGTATCTCTTTATATTGCATATTGCTTTTGTAAACGTTTATATGTTAAATGTAGAAGAAAAGTAATGTATTATTTTTTCTTTATGGATATATTCTACGTACACAAAAAATTGAGATTAAGTTAAGAAGAGAAGAAGTAGACATAATATGTATATTTTAATTAGGGTTTAGATCTGCAAGATCACTGCAAAGTTCAATGATGATTTGTTGAATAATATCCAAATCCCGGTGACAACGCAAGGAATAACCACTAGGGCTTGGTCTAGACTCCCTTGAGGATGAGATTGGAGATTGAGTTTCCCCAATACTTCCACTTTTTATAGGAAAACCTGAAGTTGGAGTTCTTGGTGATGAGACTAGTTCAGGGATAAATACAAAAGAGGAGTTGGAGGAGGTTGTCCGATGTCGATTCTCCTCAGTGGCCTCTGGAGATAGAGAGGTTGAAGTCTGCTCTATGCTCGAAGCATGAGAATGATGAAAATATCAATGAATATTTCCACTACAGCCAAACCAAGATCGTTTCTACCTATGCACCATGTTTCAATATGAACAACAAACTGCATCAACCAGATAGGGAGAAGAATGATTAAAATAGAGGAAGATAACATCAAGATAAACACAAACCTTCGGAGCTTGAATATGAATTCCTTTACCGACCAGATAAAATTATCTTTCATCTCCATAGTAAGTTGTCGAAACCTGAGTAGATGCAATATTAATACTATGATAAGCCAATCTCCTATCTATGTCACCATCCTTTCTTAGAATCACACTTGTGGGTACCATACCATAATGTTGGAAATCAATATGGGGGCTATACATATGAGATGGTGAGGGGAATACGGAGTGCCTCAAATCAAACAAATGTACCCCCTCCTAGGTGGCAGGTTCTCTGAGTCATATATTAATACCCATCTTGTCCAAATGACACCCCATTCAGGGTGTTATGAGAATATTATTAATGAAAAAATATTTTCTGTTTTTCAAATATTTAGAATTTTTTTTTTCTATTTTTTAGGAATAATGAAGAGACAAATATACCCTTGTTTGAATGGGATTTTTCAAATAAATAATAAATTAAAAAAATTTAATTTGCAAAAAACTTTCATAGCACCGTCGTTTTGGAAGGGGAGGAAAAAAATAGTGGAGGTTGCATACATTAACAAATATTTAAAAAAAATATGGAGGGGCCACTTCACATAAGTTTACACTTGTAATACAATTTATTTAATCAATTTAATAAGAAAGTTGAGTATTGTGTTTCACACAAGTGAACTAGTTCCAATTGCATAAGAGGCCATTGGCCAATATCCACCTTGTTGCGTTTGGAAAATCTTATGGCCTTTACACCACCCCCACCACAATCTAATAAGCATAATGGGTAGTGTGTTTCACAGAAGTGAACTAGTTCCATCAATATACTCATACACCACCCACTGTAGTATTCAGTGTTGCATTGCATAGTAGGGTGGATATTGTTCACCATATGCTATTGTTCAATATGGGAGTTAATATTGGTTTTGTTGACAAGTACTGATGCTCTATTTGAGAAGTGTTTGCAGAGTTGCTAATTCATATTTTTATATTAGTACCAAAACTCTATTTGAGAAGTATAGTTTCTAGAGTTGTTATAAATTCCTCTTTTGATATTGGTAGTTGTTTCCTTTCTAAAAGTTTTGAATATTAGTTCAAGTTCCAAGTAACCTAATCCTTTTTTTCTAAACAAAAATCACTAATGGAAAGTGGATATGCCACGCTAGCTTAATGTCAAATTTGTGAGGAAGAGGACAATAAAGGAAACATGGAGATTTTTTGTTCCTATTCTAGCACCTTGAAGGTACAGGGTTGAGGGGGATTCCCTTGACCCCTTATAAAACCATAAACCATTAAGTACCCCTATCCCTGACCCCTAATTACCCCATATTAAACCCTAACCCATTAACCCCTAACTGCTAACCCTTGGACCACTAATGCATTAAATTGTAATCCTTCAAATCTCAACCCCTTATGAATTGAAATGTGGTCTCCAAGTGGGGTCGAGGGAAGTTTCCATCCACTTAGCACTTGTGGTATCTAAGTTAAATCAAGAAATAATATGAAATAATGATGAAGAAGATATAAGAATATGTTTTTTTTGCTGGTTGTGACCATATATCTCACAAAGTGTCTCTCTCTCTACAATATCTCAAGAAAAGTAACATTTTCCCTATATTTTTTCAATATGTTCATAAACATCTTGATAAATTGCACAAGCTTCATAATTGATTTGTTGTCTTGTTTTCTTGCTCTCATAGGCTAAGTTGACTGCTCCATATAGTATACCAACTCCTAAGTACCCTTGACCCTTGGATGGACAATAACCTAATAACCCTTAATCCCTTGGCCCATGACCTCTTATAAACCCCTAAACCATTAAGTACCCCTATCCATGACCCCTAATTACCCGAGCTTAACCCCTAACCCCTAACCCTTGGACCAATAATGAGTTAAACCCTAATCCCTCAGATCTCAACCCCTTATAAATTAAATCGTGGTCTCCAAGTTGGGACAGGGGAAGTTTCCATCCACTTAGCACTTGTGGTATCTAACTCAAGTCAAGAAATAATATGACATAAAGATGAAGGAGAAATAAGAATATGTTGTTTTGATGGTTGTGACTATATATCTCACAAAGTGTCTCTCTTTCTACAATACATCAAAAAACATGACAATGTTTCTATATTTTCTCAACATATTCATAAAACCCTTGATAAATTGCACAAGCTTCATCATTGATTTGTTTTCTTTTTTCTCGATGTCACTTTCTAAGATGGCTTCTCCATATAGAATACCAACTCTTAAATACCCTTGACCCTTGGACGAACAATAACCTGTTAACCCCTAATCCCTTAGCCCTTGACCCCTTATAAACCCATAAATCATTAAGTAACCCTATCCCTGACCCCTAATTACCCCAATGTAAACCCTAACCCCTAATCCTTGGACCACTAATGTGTTAACCCCTAATCCATACACTTAATACTTGTGGTATCCACATGAAATCAAGAAAGAATATGAAATAAAGATGAAGGTGAAATAAGAATATTTTGTTTTTGTTGGTTGTGAATAGATATCTCACAAAGTGTCTCTCTTTCTACAATATGCCAATAAAAGTAGTGATTTTCCTATATTTTTTCACATATTCATAAATATCTTGATAAATTGCACAAGCGTCATCATGGATTTGTAATCTTTCTATGTATCTCTCTCTCTTTCACCAGCTTAGTTGGATGCTCAATATAGAATACCAACCCCTAAGTACCCCTGACCCTTGTTCATCCAATAGCTTGTTAACCCCTAAGAGATTAGCCCTTGACCCCTTATAAACCCCTAAACCATTAAGTACCCTTATCCCTGACCCCGAATTACCCCACCTTAAGACCTAACCCCTTAACCTCTAACCCATAACCCTTGGACCACTAATGCATTAACCCCTAATCCCTCATCTCTCAACCCCTTATAAATTAAAATGTCGTCTCCAAGTTGAGCTGGGGGAAGTTACCATCCACTTAACACTTGTAATCTCCAAGTAAAATCAAGAAAAAATATGACATAATGATGAAGGAGAAATAACAATATGTTGTTTTTGTTGGTTGTGATTATATATCTCACAAAAGGTCTCTATTTCTACAATAAGTCAAGAAAAGTAGCATTTTTCCTATATTTTTTCAACATATTCATAAACATCTTGCTAAATTGCACAAGTTTCATCATCGATTTGTTGTCTTTGTTTCTCACTCTGACCCAATTTGTCTTTGTCTTTGTTTTGTTTGTTTTCCTATATTATATTTGCAAACGTTTGTATCGTTTTAATATTTTTTATATACACTAATATTACTTGATTTTTTGTAATTTTAAAGGGGTGATGCCCTAGGTATTTAGCCATGGAGGAATATGTGGTTGTACAAGAACTTGTTCAAGAACATGGAGAGAATATTGAATATCAAGTTAAAGATCCCATGGAAGAAAATGATGATGCTAATAACACAATTGAAGAATATGGGACAAATATATTGATCCAAGAGACATTTGATAATGTTGGAAGGGATGATCCCAACGACCAACTTGATGGTGTTCTTGATATAACTTCACTTGAGAAGGCAACACAACCTCTTTATGAAGGCTCCAAAATAATTCTTCTCTATATTATATTGCTACTGATGAACTTAAAGTTTTTGAATGGTTTGTCAAATACTTGTGTCACACAGCTCCTAAGGTATGTAATACATTTTTTCACACTTAGTTCATGATGATAAATGTTTTTATTTTTATTTTTGTTGTTATTTGATCATTTGTAAATTTTGGATGCAATATGTACGATTAATATTCTTTACATTGACCGGTATTTATTTTTTATGTTGTAGATTGTTAGGTGAATTGTTTTTACCACTATCAAATGTTTTATGTCACACATAAAAGGATTTACATGCCATTATGAAACATATTGGAATGGAGTATCAAGCTATTCATGCATGTCCTGATGATCATATTCTATATTATGTAGAACATGCATTGAAAGAAGAATGCCCAAAATGTCAAATTAGTAGATATCGAACTGATCAAGTAACAAAAAGTTGCCTCACAATGTTCTTTGGTATATTACCATAATTCCATGATTTCAACGATTTTTCAAGTGCAAAATCATAGAACATTTTATCAATTGCCATGAAAATAACATAAAAGATGGTTTTCTTTGAATGGTTACAAATGGGTTTGCATTTAAGAAGATAGAGGAAATATGGCCACATTTTTAAGTCAGACCTTGTAATCTTAGGCTTTCATTGGCAGATCATGATGTCAATCCATTTGGAGATATTATATCCACTTACTCGGCGTGGCCTATTTTTTTTTATCGACAATAACATTCCTCCATGGATATCAATAAAGATGGAGCACATAATGTTGGCAATAATTGTTCTAGGTATTTGTTTCTAGAATATTGTTTTTTAACACAATAACATCTCATTTGTCTTGTTTGTTTAATAATTATGTATTACATTTATTTGTTTACTCATATATGTTCAATTATGTATTATAATTATGTTTGATATTGTTTTTTACTTATATATGCAATAATTATGTATTGTATGTTCAATCAATTAGGTAAGTTCCAAGTCAAATATATGAATGTATATATCAGGCCTCATATAGACAAGTTACTAGATTTATGGAAGGGAGTCACTATGTATTTTATCTCTATAAAAATAGGTGCGGAAAGGGAATTTCAATTCCATGCAATGCTTGTATGGATAATCCACGATGCCCTTAGGCTAACACATTTTTTTGGTATGTTGCAATGCTACACTGCACTTTAATAATGCTTAATTTTATGAAGTTCACATCATGCATGTTTTTTATATAATCCATTAATTAAATGTACTATGAATAATTGATATAAAATTTAATCCATCTCTCTACTGTTATATCTACAACCTTATAATGAACAATCCAGATTGACTATAGAATTACAATATTTTACAAGGCAATTTTTCTAAAAACTTCTCTTGGGGAATGCTTCCCCTAAACTCTCTCTAGGGGAGGGCTCAAAAATGTATCATTTACCCTCTATACCCCCATCATGATGGATGTGGGGGGGAATTCCCCTTCACACCACCCCCCCCAAATCAGGAAATGAGATCCAAACATGGCTTAAACAAGACCTTTAAATCAATAAGATAATCAGGCTCCACGACCAACATTGATATAATTAGCCACCTCTTTATTTATTCCCGGTAATAGATTTTGGATTCTCATAGCTGCAATTGATTTTTAATATCCTCGGTTCTCGACATATTTCACACTATGCGTTTCTCTTAGTCTTATATTTTATATCTCTCTAGAATCGGAAAAATAGGATCGTGGAGCAATAAAATAAAAATAGATGCGGAAATAAAACACATAAGATACACAATACAATAGAGACACATATATATGTGGTTCACCTAGTGTGGGCTATGTCCACTAGATAAATTGCTAGGTCCTTCCTTTATTATTATCTAGCAAATAAAGGGATACAACCTACAACACACCCATTGTAACTTCCTCTTCTTTCTCTCACAGTCTCCTCTATTAGAATATAATATTAACTAAAATACACCATCACAATAAAATTCCCTCATACATAAAATAGGGTTTCCTTCTAAGGAAAAAATCCCTAACATAACTTCTACTATCAGATCTACGACCTTATAACGAATGGTCTAGATTGACTACAAAATTACAATATTTTATAAGGAAATGTTTCCAAAAAAATTATTCGGGGGCATTTCCC
>JASDQU010752167.1:11962-30395 GCA_032191745.1 Picea mariana
ACGAAGATCTCATCCTTGCCGAAGCCACCCGATGTTGTATGGCTGCGGGTGTGGTGTTGTGGACAATCCCAACTGTTTGACGACCTCTGCTGAGATGAGGTTCTTCTGGCTTCCTCTATCAACAATAAAATGCAGCGGGGTCCCCTTCACCCACATCTGTGAATGAAAAAGGCGCTCCCCCTCTTCAGGATCTGTTGGTTCTTCTAGTTGAATTGTTGAGGTCGTGACAATAGCGGTGGGGTCTGCGTCAATGATTTGCCCTTTACCATTATTTTCAAAATCAGATTCTGAATCAGGGTTTGGCTCTTTGTCTTTGATCTCGGCCACCAATCACTGTTTTGAGCGACATTCATCGGTGTTGTGCCAGGGGCTTTTTTGGAACTCACACCATTTTCCGGTGTCCTTCTTTGTCTTCCCGTGACCCTTCTTTTCTTGTGTCTTGGACTGGTTTTCGAGAGACTTCTTGTTAGGGCCGTCTTTGTCATACTTTGGTTGTTGCAGATTTGCAGACCCGAATTTCCATTTGTTCTGGTGCTTAAATTTCTGCTCAATTTTAACAACATATCGATAAGCAACACCGAGTGATGAGATGTTCAGAAAATCCATTTAAGTTTGGATGTATCTGTGTAGAGCCCCATGGTATTTCAGAACCAAATGTCGCTTAGAGTCTTTGATACCCAGCTTGGTGCGCAAGGTATGGAAGGTATTGGTGAACTCTGGAACTGCTTGGCCCCTCTCTTGTCGTAGTGTGGTCCATCTCATGTACTGGTCCTCATAGTTGCCAACAGGGTAATACTGTTCTTTTACCGCATCCACAAAAAAATCCCAAGTGGGATCGACCTCATATATTCCAGATTCCTCTGTGGAACTTTGCTCCCAGTAAGTTTCCCACCAATGTTTGACATGAGGGAGAGATTTAAGGAGTGCAAAGGTGATCTTTTCTTTGTTGGAAAAATTGTGAACAGAGAAATAACCTTCCAGCAGAGTTAACCATTTTTCTAGGGCTTCTGCATCTATCTGTCCTTCAAATACAGGAATATCAAAATTAACTTGTACCTTGAAAGGCGAGGTGCCTCCAAAGTGGCCGCTTGATGAAGACGTGCTTGATGCTATCGGCAGGCATTGAAGGATGTGGGTAAAATTCTCCATCATTTCGTCCCTCTGTCACGTGAGAGCTTGCTCAAGCAACAGATTGATAGGATCATCTGCTCCGTCATTTTTCTTTTCCTCCGCCATTGAGGGTTTCTTGGGTGTGCGAGAGCGATTGTCTTCAAGAGAGACAAGCTCGAGACCCAACTTGCTATACTCGGACCTCGTCGGGGATATGCACTGAAAAAAATGATCAAGAGTAGCCTGCTCTGATACCACTGATCCGGATTATTTTCGACACGAAATGAGATCGAAGATATAATAAAGAAATGCATAGAGATATCGAAGATATTCAATAATATAACAGAAATGTGTCAGAGATGCAACCATAAACACAGATATACAGTAATACACGATTTCTATTAATGAAAGAAATGTACAGAGACTGTAAAAATACAGAGTGAAAGACTCGTTAGAATGGTGGCAGCTTATCTCTGAGAAGATATGTGACGGCTACTCGCATTCGCAAGAAGATGATTACAATGAGGCTCTGAAGGCCTTTTTACAATAAGCAGGAATGCCAAAAACCCTATACATCCAAAAACCTAACCCTGGGAGATGAAGCACCAAAAGTCATGAGGGCCCCGTTTGGGTAAGTGAGTACATCAACTTCCCGGGGTCGTAACTTTTGCATACGATCTCCATTTTAAGCGTGTGATAGCTCGTTGGAAAGGTATCATCAAGGAGATTCATTTTGGGGGCTCAACAATGCCTTTGGATATCCTTGAGAACCTTGATCTCGAAAAACCTTCATTTGGGCCCTCAAAATGGCCCCGGAAGTTAAAACCTGCTAAAAATAGTAAATTGCCAAAATTGCCAGAAAGTCATTTTGAGCCATTTGGAAAAGGTGGGCGGCCATCGATATCCACTTGGATCAATATTCCCTCCTTAGGAAGCAATGGTATCCATTGCGTTGAGTTCCCGAGGGAGAGGGAAAAACATTTGTTGAATCTGCATCTTGGTGAGCTGCTTGTCTTGCTGGAGACGTTGCATTGCTCAGTTTGTGGAAATCTGTCACGAACCTATTGCAGTTGAGGCTGCTCAACAAGTCGAGATACATGAGAGGACGATGTGCAGAAGGAATCTTTTCACTTTGCTGCAGCCTTGTCGACCTGCTTCTATTGGATAGAAGGTGCTTGGGGCAAGGCTGTAGTGGTTGCAGTGTCCTTTTGTTATCCTTTTGAACAGATTGTGAAGAAGATGAATTTTGCAGTATGAGATACTACCTTGCGGCACTTTTTAGGTGGAACAGTAGTTGGAACTACCTCTGGTATTCTGTAGAGATGACCCCCCAAAGTAACAATGACACTATGGGGTCGAGACTCATAAACAACATGGTGTCTCCACATATATGGTTGGCCCAAGATAACATCACAGACATCCAGTGGGGCAACATCACATAATACCTCATCCTTGAAGGGTTGGATGCCGTATGACAATCGGAACTGTTGGTTGACACGGAGATCTCGTCCTTGCCGAAGCCACCCGATGTTGTATGGCTGCGGGTGTGGTGTTGTCGACAATCCCAACTGTTTGACGACCTCTACTAAGATGAGGTTCTTCTGGCTTCCGCTATCAACAATAAAATGCAGCGGGGTCCCCTTCACCCACATCTGTGAATGAAAAAGGCGCTCCCCCTCTTCAGGATCTGTTGGTTCTTCTGGTTGAATTGTTACGGTTGCGACAATAGCAGTGGGGTCTGCATCAGTGATCTGTCCTTTACCATTATTTTCAGAATCAGATTCAGAATCAGGGTTCGGCTTTTTGTCTTTGATCTCGGCCACCAATGACTGTTTTGAGTGACATTCATCGGTGTTGTGCCAGGGGCTTTTGTGGAACTCACACCATTTTCCGGTGTCCTTCTTTGTCTTCCCGTGACCCTTCTTTTCTTGTGTCTTGGACTGGTTTTCAGGAGACTGCTTGTTAGGGCCGTCTTTGTCATACTTTGGTTGTTGCGGATTTGCAGAACTGAATTCCCGTTTGTTCTAGTGCTTAAATTTCTGCTCAATTTTAACAGCATATCGATAAGCAACACTGAGTGATGAGATGTCCAGAAAATCCATTTCAGTTTGGATGTATCTGTGTAGAGCCCCATGGTATTTCAGAGCCAAATGTCACTCGGAGTCTTTGATACCCAGCTTGGTGTGCAAGGTATGGAAGGTATTGGTGAAATCTGGAACTACTTGGCCCCTCTCTTGCCGCAGTGTGGTCCATCTCATGTACTGGTCCTCATAGTTGCCAACAGGGTAATACTGTTCTTTTACCGCGTCCACAAAAAAATCCCAAGTGGGATTGGCCTCATATATTCCAGACTCCTCTGTGGAACTTTGCTCCCAGTAAGTTTCCCACCAATGTTTGACATGAGGGAGAGCTTTAAGGAGTGCAAAGGTGATCTTTTCTTTGTTGGAAAAATTGTGAACAGAGAAATAACCTTCCAGCAGAGTTAACCATTTTTCTAGGGCTTCTGCATCTATTTGTCCTTCACATACAGGAATATCAAAATTAACTTGTACCTTGAAAGGCGAGGTGCCTCCAAAGTGGCCGCTTGATGAATACGCGCCTGATGCTATCGGCAGGCGTTGAAGGATGTGGGAAAAATTCTCCATCATTTCATCCCTCTGTCACGTGAGAGCTTGCTCAAGCAACAGATTGATAGGATCGTCTGCTCCGTCGTTTTTCTTTTCCTCCGCCATTGAGGGTTTCTTGGGTGTGCGAGAGCGATTGTCTTCAAGAGAGAAAAGCTTGAGACCCAACTTGCTACACTCAGACCTCGTCGGGAACATGCACTGAAAAAAACAATCAAGAGCGGCCTGCTCTTATACCACTGATCCGGATTATTTTCGGTACGAAATGAGATCGGAGATATAATAAAGAAATGCACAAAGATATCGAAGATATTCAATAATATAACAGAAATGTGTCGGAGATGCAACCATAAACACAAATATACAGTAATACATGATTTCTATTAATGAAAGAAATATATAGAGACTGTAAAAATACAGAGTGAAAGACTCGCTAGAATGGTGGCAGCTCATCTCTGAGAAGAGATGTGATGGCTACTCGCATTCGCAAGAAGATGATTACAATGAGGCTCTGAAGGCCTTTTTACAATAAGCAGGAATGCCAAAAACCCTAGACATCCAAAAACCTAACCTTGGGAGATGAAGCACTAAAAGTCATGTGGGCCCCGTTTGGGTAAGTGAGTACATCAACTTCCCGGGGTCATAACTTTTGCATACAATCTCCGTTTTAGGCGTGTGATAGCTCGTTGGAAAGGTATCATCAAGGAGATTCATTTTGGGGGCTCAATGATTCCTTTGGCTATCATTGAGAACCTCAATCTCGAAAAACCTTCATTTGGGCCCTCAAAAAGGCCCCAGAAGTTAAAACCTGCTAAAAATAGTAAATTGCCAAAATTGCTAGAAAGCCATTTTGAGCCATTTGGAAAAGGTGGGCGGACACTGATATCCACCTGGATCAATCATCCCTCCTTAGGAAGAAATGGTCTCCATTGCGTTGAGTTCCCGGGGGAGAGGGAAAAGCATTTGTTGAATCTGCATCTTGGTGAGTTGCTTGTCTTGCTGGAGAAGTCGCACTGCTCAGTTTGTGGAAATCTGTCACGACCCTGTTGCGGTTGAGGCTGCTCAACAAGTCGAGATACATGAGAGGACGATGTGCAGAAGGAATCTTTTCACTTTGCTGCAGCCTTGTCGACCTGCTTCTGTTGGATAGAAGGTGCTTGGGGCAAGGCTGTAGTGGTTGCAGTGTCCTTTTGTTCTCCTTTTGAACAGATTGTGAAGAAGCTGAATTTTGTAGTATGAGATAATACCTTGCGGCACTTTTTAGGTGGAACAGTAGTTGGAACTACCTCTGGTATTATGTAGAGATGACCCCCCAAAGTAACAATGACACTACGGGGTCGAGACTCATAAACAACATGGTGTCTCCACATATATGGTTGGCTCAAGAGAACATCACAGACATCCAGTGGGGCAACATCACATAATACCTCATCCTTGAAGGGTTGGATGCCGTATGACAATCGACACTATTGGTTGACACGAAGATCTCGTCCTTGCCGAAGCCACCTGATGTTGTATGGCTGCGGGTGTGGTGTTGTCGATAATCCCAACTGTTTGACGACCTCTGCTGAGATGAGGTTCTTCTGGCTTCCACTATCAACAATATAATGCAGCGGGGTCCCCTTCACCCACATCTGTGAATGAAAAAGGTGCTCCCCCTCTTCAGGATATGTTGGTTCTTCTGGTTGAATTGTTGCAGTCGCGACAATAGCAGTGGGGTCTGCGTCAATGATCTATCCTTTACCATTATTTTCAGAATCAGATTCAGAATCAGGGTTCGTCTCTTTGTCTTTGATCTCGGCCACCAATGACTGTTTTGAGCGACGTTCATCGATGTTGTGCCAGGGGCTTTTGTGGAACTCGCACCATTTTTTGGTGTCCTTCTTTGTCTTCCCGTGACCCTTCTTTTCTTGTCTCTTGGATTGGTTTTCGGGAGACTGCTTGTTAGGGCCGTCTTTGTCATACTTTGGTTGTTGTGGATTTGCAGACCCGAATTCCCATTTTTTCTTGTGCTTAAATTTTTGCTCAATTTTAACAACATATCGATAAGCAGCACCGAGTGATGAGATGTCCAGAAAATCCATTCCAGTTTGGATGTATCTGTGTAGAGCCCCACGGTATTTTAGAACCAAATGTCGCTCAGAGTCTTTGATACCCAGCTTGGTGCGCAAGGTATGGAAGGTATTGGTGAACTCTAGAACTGCTTGGCCCCTCTCTTGCCGTAGTGTGGTCCATCTCATGTACTGGTCCTCATAGTTGCCAACAGGGTAATACTGTTCTTTTACCGCATCCACAAAAAAATCCCAAGTGGGATCGGCCCCATATATTTCAGACTCCTCTGTGGAACTTTGCTCCCAGTAAGTTTCCCACCAATGTTTGACATGAGGGAGAGCTTTAAGGAGTGCAAAGGTGATATTTTCTTTGTTGGAAAAATTGTGAACAGAGAAATAACCTTCCAGCAGAGTTAACCATTTTTCTAGGGCTTATGCATCTATCTGTCCTTCAAATACAGGAATATCAAAATTAACTTGTACCTTGAAAGGCGAGGTGCCTCCAAAGTGGCCACTTGATGAAGACGCGCCTGATGCTATTGGCAGGTGTTGAAGGATGTGGGCAAAATTATCCATCATTTCGTCCCTCTGTCGCGTGAGAGCTTGCTCAAGCAACAAATTGATAGGATCGTCTACTCCGTCGTTTTTCTTTTCCTCCGCCATTAAGGTTTTCTTGGGTGTGCGAGAGCGATTGTCTTCAAGAGAGACAAGCTTGAGACCCAACTTGCTATACTCGGACCTCGTCGGGGACATGCACTGAAAAAAATGATCAAGAGCAGCCTTCTCTGATACCACTGATCCAGATTATTTTCGGCACGAAATGAGATCGGAGATATAATAAAGAAATGCATAGAGATATCGATGATATTCAATAATATAACAAAAATGTGTTGGAGATGCAACCATAAACACAGATATACAATAATACACGATTTCTATTAATGAAAGAAATGTACAGAGACTGTAAAAATACAGAGTGAAAGACTCACTAGAATGGTGGCAACTTATCTCTGAGAAGAGATGTGACGGCTACTCGCATTCGCAAGAAGATGATTACAATGAGGCTCTGAAGGATTTTTTACAATAAGTAGGAATTCCAAAAACCCTAGACATCCAAAAACCTAACCCTGGGAGATGAAGCGCCAAAAGTCATGTGGGCCCCGTTTGGGTAAGTGAGTACATCAACTTCCCGGGGTCGTAACTTTTGCATACGATCTCCGTTTTAGGCGTGTGATAGCTCGTTGGAAAGGTATCATCAAGGAGATTCATTTTGGGGGCTCAATGATGCCTTTGGCTATCATTGAGAACCTCTATCTTGAAAAACCTTCATTTGGGCCCTCAAAATGGCCCCGGAAGTTAAAACCTNTACGATCTCCGTTTTAGGCGTGTGATAGCTCGTTGGAAAGGTATCATCAAGGAGATTCATTTTGGGGGCTCAATGATGCCTTTGGCTATCATTGAGAACCTCGATCTTGAAAAACCTTCATTTGGGCCCTCAAAATGGCCCCGGAAGTTAAAACCTGCTAAAAATAGTAAATTGCCAAAATTGCCAGAAAGCCGTTTTGAACCATTTGGAAAAGGTGGGTGGCCACCGATATCCACTTGGATCAGGTAATGTCTCCACGTTTTCAATGTATGTACAATTGTTGTTAATTCCAAGTCATGTATAGCATAATTATTCTTATTCTCTTTTATTTTCCTGGACTCATAAAATACCACATGCTCTTTTATGTGAGAACTCCATTGAGCCCTTCCTTTCATGCATCGATGCACACAACAAAATATTCATATGGATTTTCAATATTCAATATTGGTGCACTTGTCAAAATGTTCTTTATGTACTAAAAACTCTCTTCACACTTGACAGTCCATTCAAATTTCACTACCTTATTTTGTAGAGAAGTGAATGGACTTGCATTCTTTGAAAATTCTTTTATGAATCTTCAGTAATAATCGAAAAGACCGATAAATGATCTAACCTTTGTGACATTTCTTGTCACTGACCATCCTCTAATGGCATATATCTTCTAAGGATCTACTGCTATCCCTTCCGTTGAAATTATATGCCCCAAGTAATGAATCTTCTTTTGATAAAATATGCACTTACTTAACATACAATTTATGCTCTCTTAAAACTTGCAACACCATTCTTAAATGTTTCTCATGTTCGTCTTTTGACTTAGAGTAGATGAGTATCTCATATAGAAACACACTCACAAAATTGTCTAGGTACTCCCTAAACACTCCATTCATTAGGAACATAAAAACATATGGGGCATTTGATAGTCCAAATGACACTACCATGAACTCATAATGCCCATATCTTGTCTTGAATGTTATCTTGTTGATATCTTCTTCCTTTATCCTCACTTGATGATAACTTGATCTCAAGTCAATCTTGGAAAATATTCTTTCGCCTTTCGACTAATCAAATAAATCATCAATCCTTTGCAAAGGATATTTGTTCTTTATGGTGACACGACCTTATTCAATTTCCTGAAATCAATACACAACCTCAAGATTCCATCTTTCTTCTTCACAAAAAGAACTAGGGCTCCCCAAGGTGAAACACTTGGACGTATATACCCCTTCTTTAACAATCCTTCAAGATGCATCTGCAACTCATTCAATTCTAGTGTGCCCATTCTGTATGGTGTCTTGAACATTGGGGAAACTCCTGACACCAAATCAATAGCAGAATCAATGTATCTCTTTGGTGGAAGTCTGACGATTTCTCCAAAACCATCTTCAAAATCCATTAAGACTAGATGGTCTTCAATAATTTACACTTTATATTTTTCTACCTCTTCCATATGGGATGCAAAACTGTGGCATCCCTTCCCGAAACTCTTTTTCAATTGCATAACTGAAATATCTCTAACAACTACATCTCTTGAAATTTCTTGAATCTTTCCTTGCTTCCCTTCTTCATCAAGACAAGTGATTGTCTTGTTGTAATAGTCTAGGACAACATGGTGCTTTTCCAACCAATCCATGCCAATTAGACAATCATATGAACCCAATGGTATGATGTTCACGTCTACCTTTGTGTTGAGTCCATTCATGTCTATTTGACAATCTTTAACCAACTCATTTATTTTCCTCTTAGCCCCTGTGGCTAATTGAACTAACTAGGATTTATTATGCTTACTCCTTTGCAAGTGAAATATTTTAATAATGTTAGATTTTATGTAACTATGGATTCTCCATAATCAATTAAAATTTCTATGGGATGGTTATCAATCTTACCTTCCACTTCAATTATGGGGGATTGATATTTTTTTTGCCTGTTGTCCAAGGATGCATAAATCCTTGGCACATTTCCTCCCATGTATTCCACAGTTTCAACCCCCTGAATTTTGTGGATAGTCCTCATTCTTTCACCTTTGTAAGGGAAGTCCCTATATAAGTGATTTCCCTCACATCCCCAACATTGTACATGTTTCTTCCTTGGATTTTTCCCAAATGAATCTAGAGTCTTGTGCTCATTTTAGGATAAATGACATTGCTGATTTTCGTAGGAGTTAATCCTGAAAAAAGGGTGGCTTAAAACCTTTATGCCTATGATCCTTTTTACCCTTCATATTGTCATTCCAAGATTTTTGTAAAACTGACCTTCCTTTGATTTTCTCATAAAGATGATTTTCTCTCATAATGTCTTCTTCCAAAGTTTTGAGGTTATCATATTGTATCTTTTCACTATAGAAAGAAGGTAACCCACTTAGAAACCTTTGGAATTTGACTTTCTAATCCTTTGTGAATTCAACATACTTCAACAATTCAAAGAACCTCTTCTCTATTCATTCATTGTCATGCTCTCCAACTTGAGTTCAAAGAAATCTTTCATCTTCCTTTCATTGTAATGCTCAGACATATATTTCTCTTGGAAGTATCATTTGAATTTCCTCCGTGAGATCCTCTTCTCATCAAGGTTCTTGGCTTGCTTAAGCTGATCCAACCACATGACTACTTTTCCTTGCAAGTGGTAGGTTGCAATTCTAGATTCTACCCTTGAGGGGTAGTCATGCATATATAAATATTTCTTCATTTCCAACAGTCAGGCCTTAGCCTCCTCTCCTTTCCTATGCTCACCATTGAAAGTTGGTGGCTTAATATTCCTAATTTTATCTTGCATGATGTCTACCTCGAGCCTCCTTCTCTTCCTATGGACATGAGACACACTTGTCTGCTCCCTATCCCTGAACTTGCATGACTTCTTCTAGTGGATTTCCTAGGAGAAATATGGCACCTGCTCACACTTCTTGACTTCCTATCATTCCCATGATCATCCCTTTTTCTATGGGATCTGGATGATGACACTTATCTAGCACTAACTGCTTTCTTTGTGCCATATTTCTTGTTGAATTTATTATGCAACATATTCAAAATTTGAAGTATCTCTTCCCGAGTTTTCATAATTCTTCATTATCATCTCTACAACTCTGCACTTATATATGAAGAATTCTCATAGTCATAGGCTCCTGCTTGCCTCTTCTCCCATTTGACCCTGTCTCAACATTTCCCATGCTAACATGTAGACCTATGATTTGTTCCTCATGGATGTAATATCCCTGAGCATCATCCATTACTCTAGTCCTCATATAAGAACCAAAGTTGCTTGTCCTATACCTCTAATTCTGCAAGAAATGTGCATCTAATAATTATTGTTAGCACATGCATAACATAAAAGATTTCATCAATTAGAATACAAGTTATTTCTTCATCAATTTATGAATATCACAATGCACCAGTTCAAAATATGATTCCTTATATGCATTCCTATCTGAAACAAATTTCAAATGGCTATACTCGTGCCTTAATCTGGGTTTCAAGTGAAAGCTTACAACATTTACATGCTGCAATTTTCCGCTTATCTACTACTACAAAAATCTCTTTATTACTTTCTGATTAAATTTTAGCACCCAATTCAAAATTCTGGGTGGACATATGTCTTCTTATTCTCAATAAATTTCCAAAAACTATTCATTCTATCAAATCCGAGCTCCAAGTTGAAAGTTATGGTTTGGAGAAGTTTAGACTTTTTTTCTCATTTTATCCCTATATGCTACATGTATCTTCTTTTTCTCCCTGCACATTTTTACATATACAGGTTCCAAATATGGATTCAAGGTTGTTTTCTATGGTTCACAATATTTCCATAGACTTCTCCTGAGCCCCAAACGAACTTATGATCAAGGATTTATTCCCTTTGGAAGTAATTGGGTGACGAAATTTTACCCTTACTATTTTGGCTGTAACTTTCTCATACAAGCTCTATTTTGTGCCCAGAGTAGCTCATTGGATAAGTCTCTCTGAGTTATTTTATTTGAGCTATAGAGACATAGTTTACCTTGGTATACTATGTTCTTGTGGGTTTTCATTAGCTAAAAACATCATTTAGGGCCTCAAAATCGCCCCACAAGTTAATGATCTTAAAAAATATGAACAATTCAGAAAATTTCATACAAAAATGATTTTTTTAATGTTGTAATAACCCTTTAAATCTGATCTGTTGATCTTATATTGGGTGAAATATCATTTATCAATCTACAATCTACTGGCCATTGAAGATCGACTAATTATTTTGCGCACACACAACACGTTTCCAAACCTACTGACCTGATTGTCGACCATCAACCCATTCCCTTGACAATCGATTCACAACACAATACTAAACCAATTGACCCGACCATCGGTTGTCGATAATTTTTCTTTAGTGAATGAAACTGCTCACCAATTCAGTCGATGCCCAACCATCAACCATCGACCATTCCTGGGCTGATGTGGCGAGTGTTGATGTGGCATGACACGTGGATGTTGATGTGGCATGATACATCATCCTGAGGTGTCAACTTGGATGACATGGCATGAGATGTTGATGTAGATGTGGCATGAAATGTAGATGTTGATGTGGCATGACACATCATCACTCTCTTTCCTTCTTTGACCATCGACCATTTCTATTGTATGTCTCGAACACCTCGTTGAATCAATTGACGCCTAACCATCGACCCATCGACCATCGACAATTTCTCTTACATGATTAAAACACTTCGTCGAATAAACTGACGATCGACCATCGACCCATCATCCATCAACAATTTCTCTTTCACAATCGAAATAATTCGACGAATCAACCGATACCTGACCATCGAACATCGACAATTTCTCTTGGTGACTAAAAAAACTTCACTGAATTTGGTCGACCCAACCGTCGATGATTTACTTTGGCCAAATCTAGCACTTAGAAAATTTTGTCTAAACTCCCAATGAATTTGGATTGTCAATCTCCAAGCCAAGATGATCTTGACTGCCGATTAGATCCAACTCCCAAACGACTGAAACTAATCTAGAACGTTGATCGACTCCAACTCCCAAACCACTAAAACCAATCTAGATCGTCAATCTACTTCAACTTCTCAACTGCCAAAAACAAATCTCGATAGTTGATCTATTTAACCTTTCAAATTTCCGATACATTATGAATTTTTAAATTTATTAAAATGAATCTGGGCCATTCATCTCAGGATTGAACGTGATCTTAACCGTCAATTTATCAACTCTGTCCAACTTCTATAACTACCATTAAAACTCAAATTTCGACCTTCCAGGTCGAATTTAACTTTGCAGATTGGTTCCATTGAACCTCCTAAACAATTATGATTCTTTTAAACTTGATTTTTTCTCACGAATTTGGGGATTTCTCTCTAATTTTTCTCCATTTTCCCCCAAATTTGTCACAAAAAAATATGTAACAATGAACTTGACCAATTCCCAACCATCTTGGCCCATACCAGTCAAGTGTTTGAACCTGAGCCTTTGATACCATATTGTAATGTCCCCCAACCTATTGAAGGAACATTACTATGTGGAAAAACTCATAAATTAAAATTCTTGCTATCTAATTAATTTCCTGTAGCTTACCAACTACATAATACAACCAAATTTAACTACTATATGATACTATTAAATTGATGCATCTACAACATACTAAAATCACACATGAATGAAACTAAATAACTCAACATAACAACATATAAATGCTTATTAAACATATAGCTCATGCACAACAATTTAACTCATAAATACAAGACAGAAAAAAAGATAAAATACTTATCTTTTAACAATAGTTGTGCAATCAACTTCTTGGGATGGACATTCCACCCAACCATAGACTTGATGTTCCAAGTCTCAACAACAAGTCACCCCAAATCTCGGGCTAGCAATCCAAAAAAGAGGGTGTTATCTCACTATCCAATCACAACTTAGAAAAATCACAACCCACTGATATTGTCCTACAACTATCCCAATTTTCCACCATCTCTCTTCCTCTTGACCTTCCCAACCAAGGGAATGTACCCCTTCACTGATCTCATTCCCTCAGACGTCCCATTGTTTTTATCATGGTCTCTCTGGCATAGGTAACCATGAATATCTTAGCTAGGAAACTCAAGGCAACTCACTGCTATGAAAACTACCATCAATCTCAAAAAACACTTGTTGTTATAGTGAAACTCACACATGAGTTCAATTTTCATGTCTAGAAACCTATCTCTTTATTCTTCAGCTCCAAATATGCTCCAACATTCTCTATAACTCACCCTCCATGGATGCTCCAGCTCCAAAATCTCTTTCTTGCTCTCTTCCTACTGCTCATTCCAAAAACTTGATTGTCTCCTTGTGTTGTAGCTGCCCATATGAATTTTCCTCCTTTTTCTTGCGTTCTTGACTCACACACTTCCCCAAGATGATTGTACTCATCCTCCATTCTCCCAACAACTATGGGATGGGACTCCTCACGCTCACCCTCTTACATGCATTCAATGATTGGATTTGGGGACACTCAATAAAAAACTAGAGTTTAATACATAGTCATAATAAAATTTAGGAATGTGTAACACATCTGACCCCCTAACCCTTAGGTTGGTGGGGCATCTAAATTCCTTTTCCTAAAATCAACTCTTTTCTATCTCTAAGTCTCATAGATCAATTATTCTCATTCATAGCTTTCTAACGATTGTACCTATTCCCAAAACCGAGCTCTAAATCAAAAGTTACAGTCTTTCAAAGTTTTCAGAATCTCAGCTATGAAATCGACCTCACTTTCGTGAGACATCCATGTGGCACATAATTAAAATCCGCCATGGCACATGCCACCTGTCCCATCGGGAATTCCATATTTTGGCTCCAATCACTTGGGCATATCAACGTCATCGTCGGGGTCTACTCCTTAGGACTTCTGAGTCACCCCAACCAACAATTTTTGATGATGAATTCTCTGGAAATTTCAGTCCCAAATATGACGGTTCTCAATTGATGACATCTAACGACTCTGATTCAGTAAATGCCTCTATCTTGTGTGACATATAATGTCTTCCCCTTTAATCTCTTATAGGGTGAATAGTTGAGACCTATACAGATCCACAACTAATATTCCATCTTGCTTCTTCGTCGATTGATGGTGATCGATTGACCTCGAGATCCTCTTCATCGTTAGATCAATCTCCTGAGATCTATGGAATTTTATTTTCTCTAATTTCTTGTGAAACAAGTAATAGCTTTGAGAAAATTTTGAAGAGAAAATGACGATTTTGTTCATTATAAAAAAAAAATACGGTTTTGAAAGCCAAGGTTTAATATAATTAAAATAATCTACATTATGAGATTTTACGGGAGGTTTTAATTTTTTTTCTTTTATAGATAATAATGTGTTTATATTTAAGATGTATTGATGAATTTTATATATAAAGTAAAGTATATATAACCTAAAATATAGGTGCATTATATATTGTTAAGCATCTTAGTCATAATAACCATAATAGTAAGTCGTAATATTGATAACTGTAATAGTAATGGTAATAGTAATTGTATCACTATATTGGTAATGGAAGTAAGCGGTAATTTAAACATTTTATGTTTTGGCTTTTTTCCCGGTATATTTTCTGTTTAATTTTGTTCAAATTTGATGAAAAATTGTTAGATCTGTGGATTTGAATGGATAAGTCTATATAATCCTAGAGCCCTAGGGGTGTATCAACACACTGAATCTATTTATGCATTCATAAATATAATTTAAACAACAAAAAATTGCAATTTCATCCAAATTTATATCACTGAATTCCAACCAAAAAGACCAAAACTTAGAACATTTAGACAACACATAATGGTAATGGTATAAAAAAATTTCAGAAGTGCACTTAGTACAATGAAGTCTCATGTACACTAATTCTTATATATTGAACATGTTAATGTAAACCAATGATTAAAATATGTAGGTGCATAACACTAATAATGAAAACACACATCGATGTTTTCAAATGATGAAAATCCATAAATGTATTTGCGTGTCATAATTCCCCACATGCTATTTAATATTTTTGAGAGAATGCACATGTAGCTTATTGTTTTTTTTTTTATTATAAAATTTGGAATACTAATAAAAAAGTCAAATGATTTTTATAATAATATTTTTGAGGAAATGCAATGTAGGTTTTTTTTTTTAATATAAATTTTGAAATATTAATAAGAAACTTTAATCATTTTTATAATAATATTGATTTTTATATATTTTAATTAATATGTTTAGAGATAAACATTGCTTATATATATAATATCATTTAAACAAATATTTCACTCAACTATTTCTTCATTTAATAAGGTAAACCATTCATATGTTTAATATTAACATAATATTTTACAACCATCATTCATATATTTAATATTAACATAATATTTTACAACCATGTAATAGAATAAAAAACCTAAATTTTTATATATATAAGAATAATGAATCATTCTTTATGTAAAATGGGCCAAGGTATCTCATAAACAAAATGTCAATGCATGATTTTTACATCATTATTTACAATGTTTTGATTATTAACTTGGTTATCTTGCTTATTTCCATGTACAACCATAAGTGTAATAAGAGTAATTAGTGTCTTGAGATTTATAATATAATAAACACCATTGTAAAAATGGTTAAACTTACCATATAAATGAATACTTCATGAATAATATACATTCTTTTGAAGTCATCTCTCATGTCATATTTCAACATATCTTATTTTGGTTCCATTCTATATTTTGTTTCCTCCTAATTTTATACCCCATAAACAAATGATAGATATAAGTAGAAGTTTATACCCATATATATATATATATATGAAAAAGTTTCTTCATGTTATAATATTTATAAAGTAGGAAATAAGTGCTCCTCACAATTTCGCTATAGTCCTTTTTAGCTTTGCCCTCATGTTCTATATGATGAATGGGTTTCCATTTTTTTTTCATTTATGCAATAAAAAAAAATTGAACTTGAGTATTTTATGTAATTAAACTCATTAGCTATACATATGAAATATAACGCCCCCCAACCTAATAGAGGAACATTACTGTGAGAAAAAACTCATAAATTAAAATTTCTCTATCTAATTAATTTCTTGTAGCTTACGAGCTACATACTACAACCAAATTTAACTACTCTCTGATACCATTAGATTGATGCATATTAAACATACTAAAATCACACATTAATGAAGCTAAATAACTCAAAATAGCAACATATAAATTCTTACCAAACATATATTTCACACACAACAATTTAACTCATAAACAAAAGACATAAAATAGATAAAACACTTATATTTTAACAATAGTTGTGCAACCAGCTGCTTGGGATGGACGTTCCACCCAAAAATATACTTGTTGTTCCAAATATCAACAACAAGCCACCTCTAAGTTGGGGCTAGAAATCCACAAAAGAGGGTGGTCTCTCATTGTCCACTCACAACTTAGAAAACTCACAACCCACTGATATTCTCCTACAACTATCCCCATTTTCCATCATATATCTTCCTCTCGACTTTCCAAACCCAAGGAATGTACCCTTTCAATGATCTCAGTCCCTCGGGTGTCCCATTAGTTTATCAGGGTCTCTCTGACACAGGTAATGAGGAATCCCTCAGCTGGGAAACTAAAGGGAACTCACTTCCAAGAAAGCTACCAATAAAATTAACAAACACTTGTTGTTATAGTGAAACTCACATATGAGTTCACTCTTCAGGACTAAAAACCTATCTCTTTAGTCTTCAACTCCAAATACGCTCCAACATGCTCCAGAATTCACCCTCCATGGTTTCCCCAGCTCCAAACTCTCTTTGTTTCTCTCTACCTATTACTCATGCCCAAAACTTGTGTTAGGAACCAAATATCAATATAGCATAGAAAAACCTCAGAATAAGTACTCAACGCTTTGAAAAAGAGAGAAATTTAGACAATAAGCCTCTTTGAGGGGGCAACCTCCTTATGCCCACATAAATGTCCAAATAAAAGATGATTCCAAAAGAAATGTCTCCTTGGTATATATAGGAGACTAGGAGGTATAATTACAACTAATGGAATAAAGAAGACATAAACAAAATAACATTACTAATGTAATATGCCCCAATTAAGGGGTAATGAGCCACTATTTAAGGCTTAACATGCCCCTCCCCTTGAGACAAGTGTTGTCCACAATGCTTGAGTAAATCTGGATGATTCTGTATAAAAGACTCATCTTCCCAAGTGGAATCTTCAGCCAGTAGTTTCCTCCATTTAATGAGATACTTTGAAATGGATCTATTCCTCAGCTGACGAATTCTTGTGTCAGTGATGGCTTTGGGCTCCAATATGATTTTTCCTTCCTTGTCAAGTTCTGGCAATATAGTTTAAACTGGGATCTTGTCACCTATAACCTTCTTTAAGCATGAAACATGGAACACTGGGTGTACTCGTGAAGATGCAGACAACCCCAATTTGTATGCCATAGTACCAATATTTTGTAACACCTTATAAGGGGCATAGTACTTTGGTGATAATTTATTATCCTTCTTGGCTTGCTTGAGGGACATCTATTTGTATGGTTGTAGTCTTAAAAACACCCAATCCCCTACTTCAAAACTTCTTTCACTACGATGTTGATCTTCTTATTGTTTCATGCGATTTCGTGCCATGGTCAGGTTGTCCTTTAATATTTGGAGAACTTGTTGTTGATGCTCGATGTGATCTTCCACTGCTTGAACCTTAGCTTTTTATTTTAGAGAAGAAGTGATGGAAGGAGGGTGGTATCCATAGAGTGCCATAAATGGTGTCATTTTTGTTGCAGTATGAAAGGAAGTGTTATACCACTATTCTGCCAAGGGTAACCATTTGAACCATTGTGTTTGTTTATTAGAGACAAAGAAACGAAGGTATCCTTCCAGACATTTGTTCACTATATCGGTTTTCCCATTAGATTGAGGATGATAGGATAAGCTATGAGTTAATTGAGTACCCAAACAAAAAAATAATTATGTCTAAAAATGTCCAGTGAAGATGGGATATCTCTCACTTACAATAATCTTCGGGCTTCCATGTATCTTTTGAATTGTCTCCATGAATGCGATGGAAACTATACTGGCTTTGAAGGGATGAGAGAGTGCACACAAGTGTGCGTACTTGGTCAATCTATCAACAATCACCATGATGACACTCTTTCCTTCAGACTTTGGTAACCCTGTGATGAAATCCATGGAAACCTCCTCCCAATGCTGACTTGGGATGGCTAATGGTTGTAAAAGACATGGGGTCTTAATTGTTTCCACCTTATTTTGTTGGAAAACCAAACAT
>JASDQU010752168.1:15989-28103 GCA_032191745.1 Picea mariana
GCAGATTGGTTCACTAAGTCACTCTTACCACCCATTGCTAGAGATTTCTCCATGGGAGGTGTTGTCACCGAAGAGAAATAAATCAGTTGTGCTCAATATTTGGACCTGGTGTATTCTGAGTCCAACACACTTTATGATATAATTTCTAAAGCTCCCCGTTCATCAAACGATCTTTCAAGACCATCCTCTGAAACCCATGCCAATGGCATGATATGTTCCACAAAAGTGCAGTCTGCAACCCATTCGACTGGGAAACAAGGCCACCCATCCTCCACCTGAGCCTCATCATAGACTATTACGAGCACCGAATATATTCCTTCTCTTCCATAGTCCTTTGAGGTGAATGTGGTTCAATCCACTTCATATCAACAACCTGTAGGCAAGAAGAAAACTAAAGGTAACTCCAAAAACTATTCAAACCAGTAAGTGAGTACAAAACCCCAAACAACTTCTAAAAACAAGCCAAAAATAAAGGCAAAGTTTCCCCACATTATTTGCGAAGACGACCATTATACAAAGGATTGTCCCCATCATGAGGAAGTCACAAATTTTTTAAAGGGAACCTCCTAACCTGCAATGTCAATTGACCCTTTCCCACCTCAACAACAACAAATAGTTGCCCACAATCCTGCCCCTCCGCAAGGGGTCAACACAGGTCATCCTCCAAATGGGCATGCTTCCACAAGCTCCCATGTCATCTCTACCCTCTTTTGATTATCCCGTACATACTTTCCCATATGATGCGTCCATAATAGATATTCTGAACCTAGAAGAGTCACCTTGGGAAGATTATCATCATTGGTTATATTTCCTTCCACATATGGATACGATAGAGAACAACATTAAATCCATTGTTCCACTAGATATTGTTGAAAACCCTCAATCCCCCATTATTACTCATGACATAGTATCTGAATGGAATTTAGGGAACATCACACCTACCATTTCAATTGACATATCAATGAAACATGGTATCTTGGAACACATTCAACTTGGCCAACATTGCTCACCTGAAAATATTAAATCCTATACAACCTTGTTTAAAGAATTCCATGATGTTTTTCGATTAGATCTATGAAGAAATTTCATGTATTGATCCCTCCATTGTTTTTCATGAGATAAAAACATACCCAGGAGAAAAACTTGTCCAGTAGAAAATCCACCTGATGCACCCCCGAAAGACTGCAGCCATTAAGGAAGGAGTTGAAAAACTCTTGAAAGTTAGGTTTATTTACCCTATACCATTAATAGACCAGGTGTCCAACATATTTCTGGTTATGAAAAAATAGGGGACTATTATATTTTGTGTCAATTACATGTACCTTAACAAATATTGTCCTAAAGACAGTTACCCTAGTCCCTTTATCGACCAAGTCATCGATAATTGTGCCATAAGTGTTGTTTTTTATTTTATGGAACATTTTTTTTTTGGCTACAATCAAATCAATATACTCTCATCCGACCAACACAAGACAACCTCCATCTTCCCTTGGGGGATATTTTCTTATTGCAAGTTACCCTTTGTCCTTAAAAATGTTGGGGCCACTTTCTAATGGGCCATGTTGTATGCCTTTCATGATATAAAGAATATTGTAGATCCTTACCTCGATGATTTACCTTCCCATTCCACTCATCAAGAGGACCATATTGAGCATCTAATAACCATTTTTCTTTGACTTAGCCACTATAATATTTTCTTGAACCCGCACAAGTGCATTGTTTGTGTTGAAATTGGAAGACTCATGGGATTCATTATCTCCAAATATGGGATTTGCTTTGATCCCATAAAATTTGAGGCTATCTTATCATTACCTCCTCTAACAACCCTCCATCAACTTCAAAGTTTGCAAGGGAAGACAAAATCCTTGTGCCGATTCATCCATAATTATGCAGAAGTTACAACAAGATTTATGTGTTTGTTGAAAAAGGATGTCCTTTTCATTTGGTATTACCAATCCCAAAAATCATTTGATTCTCTCAAACACACATTGAGTCATACCTCTTTACTCCATCCCCCCATTTATACATGATATTATATCCTTTACCTTTTCACATCCATTTCCACTATCATAATGGTGTTGGTTCAAGAGGATGAAAATGACCAAGAACATATGATTTACTATCTAAGTAAGAGCCTCATGCACCTTGCAATCTGCTATTACACATTTATAAGTTGGCTTTGGTAGCCATCATTGCTATCCAAAGATTTTTTCATTACATTTTTCTCCGCTAAACCTCCATAATTGAAAATTTAAACCCTATGTACCATATATTGACTCATCCAGTACTAGAGGGTAAATACTCATGATGGATCATTATTCTCCAAGAATTCAATCTGTAATTTTCCAAATCCAAATCAAAGAAATCATTGGTTTTTGTTGAGATTATGTGTAACCTTCCCTATATTGATGAATAAAATGAGACAATCTACTCTCTTCCTAATGAGTCATTGTTCCTCATTAGAACGTATGACCCGTGGTATGGAGACATCACTATGTATCTCCAAAACCAACTCTTTCAGCCTAAGATACCTCGTGAAGATCGTCATCGCATTCGTCATCATGTGAAACACTACCAAATTGTTGGTGACACTTTATATCGTCAAGGTATCGACTCTATATTATGACGATGTTCTTGATGACTGTCACTCCAGAGCATGTGGTGGTCATGTTTCCAGGATGGCTACAGCCCAGAAAATATTATGCATGAGATATTTTCGTCCCTTGATCTTTAAAGAATATATACAAGTCATTAATAAATTCCCTCCTTATCAAGTTTTTCATCCTAAAACACACTCTCCTCCCGCTCCACTTCATCTAGTGGTTATTGTCATCCCTTTTGAAAAATGGGGAATCAAATTTATTCAATGTAATCCTACCTTAGCTGGGGGGCATGATTATGTTATAGTCATAGTTGACTAATTCTCCAAATGGGCCGAGGCTATGCCTACATTCACAAACGATGGAAAAAATAATTCCTTATTCATATTCAATCACATTATCAACATATTCAAAGTCCCTCATTCCATCGTTATTGATAATGGATCACACTTTTGAAACCACATGATGGTTGATTTAAGTTCCAAACATGGTTTTCTCCATGATAAATCATCCCTATATTATCCCCAAGAAAATGGAAAAATAGAGGCCATTAATAAGGTCTTGAAAACCATGATCCAACAGATGGTGGGGGAACAAAAATCAAATTGCCACTTGAAAATTTTCTCATCACTTTGGGATTATAGGAATTCATTAAAAACTTCCATCGGGTTTACACCATTCCAATTGGTTTATGACCTAGAGGCAGTCCTCCCTATTGAATGGGAATTACATCACTTAAACTACCCATTGAACTTCTTCCAAACACCTCTGCTGAGGAAGAACGATTCTTGTACTCGAAAAAGATTGATGAGACTAATCATGATGTTTCTCTCGCCAATGAGACACATAAAAATCAAATCAATATGTAATACAACAAATCCATCCAACCTCATGTCTTTGACGAAGGTGACCTAGTTTTATTCTATGACCAATACCACAATAAGCTGGGGGTATGTAATTTAGAACCCATGTGGCACAACCCTTACATTGTAAAATGAGAACTACAAAAGGGTTCTTATGATCTAGTTGATTATGATGGAACCCCATTGAAATAGCCCTAGAATTGGCTCAACCTAAAAATGTACTATGATTAGGGTCATCTTGCATTCGTGCTTTGTACATTAGTGTACCATAGATTTGGTGTGTTTTTTGTGGTGTGATTTTTCTTTTGCATGTGAGGTTTTCTTTCACCTATGTCTGCTTATCCTTTTTTGTGATTGAATGCATAGATTTCAGTGTCCTTTTTTGTATACTTTGGATTTGCAGACAGTGCAAGTCGATGTACCCAAAACCTAGATTTTGCAGCTTGGGTGGTCAATTCTCCCACTGACAAGTTAGTAATTTCTGAAGGAGTTTTACTTGGACCTGCGATGAATAACATCGCAGAATATCACACCATAATTGGAATTTTTACTGATGCTTCCTCTTTTTGAATATCTCACATGATTTTTAGTCTCGACTCTCAACTCGTGGTCTTTCAACTGAACTGCATTTACTCCATCCATGATCCTATATTGTTTTGTCTCTACCTAAGGGTTCTCCTCCTTGAAATATCATTCAATCACATTCGATATCGATATATACTAAGGGATTTTAACACGGTGATTGATTCACTTGAGAATTTCATGTTATATTGGCTCTAGCACATACATAAATATTACGTAATCAGAAAGCATATAATAGTGCCGAAATGAAAACCATCATTTGATTAAACAATTAGGAATAAGAAACCAAAATAAAATCTATTTATATAATAGAATTTTTTTTTCCCACATCATAGGTCCAAAAAGTACATCGGGGAAAAAAATCAGGATACATTTTCCACACATCATATACATATAGAAAAATTAAGACAACACAAGAACATGAGACTCTACTCATCATCTTGTGGCACATTGTGTTCATGGTAACATACAACTTATCTGGACACTCGTCGAATAAATGAATAATACCCTTAGACACTCCCACTGTGTGCCTCTGGAGATGGTAAGGAATCTCCCACTTTTTCATCATAGGGACACCAATGGTGAGCTCCCTTAGGTTCCTTTTCATGTCACTAAGCCCTCCAACCTCAACTTCCTCCATCTAATATTCCTCTCCATGTTAGTGTAATGGTGACATACCTAACAACCATTTTGCTCCTTGATATGTGAAACAAATAAAAAAAATGTTTAGATCCCCTTATATATATATATATCAAAAATCCAAAACAAAAATGTTACAAGGTCATATTATTCAAAGACATATATGCTGCGTTGCACCGTGCTTCCTCAGAAAGCATTAGATATGTGCCACCTATAAAATATATATTATAAAAGGGGAAGTCTTCAATCATAGGGATCTAATCTCGCCACCGTGCGAAGAATCCAACATCAAATGAAAAAATATGGGGACTGTTGAAGTTTTGCAACTTCAGGTACTCATTCTCCATAAGAAAGTACAAGATGACGATCTACACCATTAAAGAAGTCCCAGGAATAAATTGAAGACCACAGAATAGAAGTCAGCCTCCACAAGTAAAATACATAAATAAATAAGGTGAAATTAAATATCCAAGAAGAGAAGTCGGCCCCACATGAAAAGACAGGTGATTTGACAAGTATAAATAAAGGCCAGTTCATTTCATTATGACACACAATTATCTCCTCATCTAATGCACACTAGGCAGTTGCTTCATGCCAATTGTCTCATGCTAGATGTAGTTCTTGGTCTCTTTACTTATGCACTATCTTTTAGAGAGGCACTAGGCTTGGGGGAAGGATATTCTTGGTTGTTCTTGGTTATCTTATTGAGGCACTAGGCTTGGGAAGGAATTTATTTGTATGGTATTTTTTATCTAGTGATGGTGATGTACTGGTAATATCTTGGATTGAATTCTTCTATAAGAAAGGTTGTTGGGTTTTCTCCCAAGCTTGGGTTTCCCTAGATAAACTCTTTCATTGTTGTACTATGTTCTTGTGTCTAATGTGCATGATTAATATTTCTAGATCTTGTTATTTCCGCTGCACTGTTGTAGTTGCTATTTTCAGTGTATATTTATTCTATGATAACTATGGTATGAAAGCAAATATTGTTTGTAATCATAATGAAATAACTATCAATATCTGAGAATCAGAAAAATCAACATGGTATTAGAGCATTGTTGAAATATTGCCACTACACAATTTCTATTTTCCACTACACATGAAATTTTTTGTTGCACATATATGAACTTGTCAAACTTTTTAAGAAATTTATTGGAGGATGTTGAGATTAATTTTGACATAGGTCATCTCTCCTTGGCCTATCACACCTCCTGGTGGTCTCAAATTGCCACTTGGTGAAAGTTGAAAGTTCGCCCTAAAACACACTACGGCAATTGCAGTGACATTTTGTAAAGCTCAATGAGAAAATTATTGGGCTGAGTTGGGAAGAATTTTAGCATACTCTAACTCACCTTGACCTAGTAGACCTATTGCACTTCTCAGATTGAAAATATTTCAAAGTTTAAATGTTAGGATTTCAGGCTTGTTGACATTTTCCTAGACATTGAACTTTCTAATTCCGATTTATGACTTCTTCTTGTTGATTTGATGTAGTGTCTCAGACTGGAAGACAAGTTGGATGGTGCTAAAAATTTCAGATGCATGCACTTGTATATAAGGTATATTATGAAAGTATTTGAAGGAGATTTACACTTGGAAAAAATACTTGTGTCCAATCAATGACAATAGATCCAAAGGGATAGTAGATCTAGTGCACTCAGAGGAAGCCCAAAAGTTGGAGACAACCATGGTGTTGTCTCCTATAGTTTATGACGACTCGAAATCAAATGGAACAACAACAAGAAGACTCTAGGTTTTCATATCATGTTTGATATTTTAATATTGATGCAACTTAAGTAAATGGTGTAACTAGGACAACAATATTTAGAGATCTATTGTTGTTGAGTACTTTTTCTATCAAATTTTTAGTAACACTTGAGTATTTTTGGTACAATGATCATTATGTAAATTCTCACTATTTAGTAATAATGATGCATGTATTTACAAGATGAAATTGATATCTTCTAGGATATGTTCTTGGTTGTTGTCTTTATCCTAGGCAGGTTACCTTGTAAATTCCATGGAATTTACCATGGAGATGTTCTTATTTTTTTCTGGGAAGGTTACCATGGAAGAATAATCGGTCACAACACTAGAAAAATGATGTTCTTTTTTCTTGTTCTTGTATTTTTGTTTTGTGTCTTGTCCTAGGAAGGTTACATGTGATATCTATGAAAGGGATATATAGTGATGATTGTTCGTGTTCGTGTTCTTTTTCTTGTTCCTATTCTTGTTCCAGGAAGGTCACATGTGATATCTTTGAGAGGGAACTATAGTGATGGTTGTAGTAGGAAACATATTAGATTGTCTCAGGTTTGAGACATGGAGAATACTATCTAGACATGGAATTGTATACATGATAATATACATCCATATACCGAAGGTGAAAAGGATGAAGTTAGAACATTATGGAAAGAAGAATATTTTTGTGGGTTACAGAATGTTCCACATGGAGATTGATAGTGAGGAGTGAAAGGATCTTTAGGATGAATGCACAATTCAGTTGTTCACTCTTCAGGTCATCAGATAGAGTCATTAGAGCCATAGGGGCTAGTGGATCTACCCAGAGACATGGCAGTGACTAGGCATAGGCCAACATGGCTTCGTGATACTTTGTAGGATGCAATGAGACATGTAGTTCTTCATGATACTTAGAGTTTCTCAAGTTACATAGAGTCACGATTATGAGAAGGATTAGGTGGCTCCACTAGTGGTGAGGCAGATGGATCCATTGATTACCATCTCAGAGGGATCGATATTTCATAGGGATTCATCCCTCATGATCCAGTAAGGAGGAAAATCCTCCTAGTACAATTCATTGGAGATCAGACTTCAAAGAAATTCAACAGATGCATGAGAGAGGAGATGGCTCTAGATATTGTAAAAAATTAGAGGGAGTCAAGTTCCAAAGGGGGCATGTAGACTTAGAGTGATCTTGATCTCAAAGAGATTTATCTAGCTTAATGGGAGAAGCGATCATTCGGAGGGAGTCCCCCCTCATATTCAAGGGGGAGAGAGAGATCTTCCAGTATTGAAAAACATGTGTCATGAGTTGAGGAGGCATCTAAAATATGTGAGATATCCTGTGACGATACACTTGTTTCAGTAGATATTTATATAGTAACATAGGAGGCATCCTTTCAGAAGGACTGTGATATGGATTTTTTCTTAGTGACAAAGGGAGTAGTGAGTGAGTCAGATTAGACAATAGAGCCTACTTTAGTGACAAAGGCAGTTGGCCTCAGAGTAAAATATGGAGGATCTTGGTTGAATGTACTATTTCTTGGGATTTAAGGTGTGAAAAATATCAGATGATATCTTCCTCAGTTAGGGGATACTGATGAGGTTCAATATGATGGACTACAAGTCCATGGATACACCAATGGAGACAATTCTAAAGAAGCTGAGTGATTCTACTTTAGATTCATATTTGGTGGATCCCATGATGTACAAATAGTTGATTGGATCCTTGATGTACATAATTAACACCAGGATGAACACTTGCTTTGCACCTTGAGCCAGTTCATGATAGAGCCGAGACACTACCATTGGGTTGCAACAAAGCATGTGTTAAGGTACTTTCATGGTATAGTTGAATATGACCCGAAATATGTCTTAGGTGGTGAAGTAAGGTTGCATGGATATACGAATTTCGATTGGGTAGGGAGTGTAGTAGACATATTGAGAACCTTGGGGTGTTTCTTCATCTTGAGATCATCTACAATTTTAGGAAAGCATGTTTATGTAAAACTTAGTAGAACATAGACATAGTATATCACAACCAGTATCACAAGAAGCAAAGCAATGTGGCTTCAAAATATTATTGTAGGAATTTATACAAGATATGATGTAGAAGGGAGCAATAATGCTCCAGTATCCATAGATGAGCTTGGTGTGATGCAGACGGAATTCCTCACTAAGAGGGAGTGTTTATTGTTTGGGAAGTAGCAGGCATATATTATCCTTTGATGGCCATGTTGGCTTGGCTAAGGAGGATGACCCAGGCATAGTCTTTATCCTTCATCATGCTGACTTGAAAAGGACCAAAACAATTGAGGTGTTGATGCTTCTCTAGATGGTAGTACAAGGATGAAATTTAACTCCAATGGAAATGTTGTATTGGCTAAGAAGAATGGCATAGGTGTAGTATTAATCCTTGATCAGATGACTTGATTAAGGACCGATGAATATTCAAGGTACATATGCATCAGACAGACATTCTCCTCTGATGGCCATGCTAACTTGGCTAAGGAGAATGGTCCAGGGAGTTGATGTTCTCCATGTATTAATATTGGGAACTCTCCTCTGATGGACATGCTGAGTTGGATAAGGAGAGTGGCCTAGTGTGTTGATGTTCTCTGTGTATTAGCATTGGGAATTCTTCTCAGTTGGCCATGCTGACTTGGCTAAAAAGAATGACCCAGGTGTGGTCTCTATCCTTGATTATGTGACTTGACAAGGACCGTTGGAGACCTAAGGTGATATGTGGGAGAAGAATACATCAATTGGGTGTTATGTGGAAGAAATATACATCAATTAGGTGCATTCCAAAGAAGACTACATCAACCAAGCTTACAGACAACCTTTCTACGACAAAAAAATTACAGGTATGGATAATGCCTCCCTCGTTGAGAGTGAGTGTTGAAGTTTTGCAACTTTGGGAAGTCATTCTCCATAAGAAGGTACAATAAGACCCATCTACACCATTAAATAATTCCCAAGAATAAATTTAATACCACAAAAGAGAAGTCGGCCTCCACAACTATAAGACAGAAAGAAATAAAGTAAAATTAAATATCCAAGAAGAGAACTTGGCCCTACATGAAAAGACAGGTGATTTGACAAGTATAAATATAGGCCAGTTCAATTCATTATGACACACATTTTATTCCTCATCTAATGTGCCCTAGGAATTTTCTTTATCCCATTTGTCTCATGAAAGCTGCAGTTCTTGGTCTCTTTAACTATGCACTATATTTTGGAGAGGAACTAGGCTTGGGGGAAGGATATTGTTGGGTTTTCTTGGTTATCTTATTGAGGTGCTAGATCTTGGAGGCGTTAGGATAGGGAAGGACTTTATCTATATGGTATTTTTTATCTGGTGATGGTGATGTATTGGCAATATATTGGATTGAATTATTCTATAATAAAGGTTGTTGGGTTTTCTCCCAATGTTGGGTTTCCCGAGATAAACTCCTGTGTTCTTGTACTATGTTCTTGTGTCTACTGCCTGTGGTTAATATTTCTATATATTATTATTCTTGTTGCAGTTGATATTTTCATTGTATAGTTATTCTATGATAAATATGGTATGAAACTAAATCTTGTTTGTAATCATAATGAAACAACTATTAATATATGAGAATGAGAAAAATCAACATGGTATTAGAGCTTTGTTGAAATATTGCCCCTACACAGTTTCTATTTTCCGCTACACACAAAATTTACCCCTGCATAGATCTTAACTTGTCAATATCGTTGAGAAATTTATTGGAGGATGTTGAGAATCATTTTTCCATAGGTCATCTCTGCCTATCCTTGCACACCTCTTGGTGGTCTCAAATTGCAACTTGGTGAAGGTTGAAATTTCACCCTAAAACACACTACGATAGTTGCAACAACATTTTGTAAATCTCGTTGAGAAAATTATTGGGATAAGTTGGGAAGAATTTTAGCATATACCATCTCCTCTTTCCCTAGCGCACCTACTGCACTTCTCAAAATGACAATCTGTCAAAGTTGAAATTTTAGGGTTTCAGGTTTGTTGACATTTTCTTGGACATTGAACCTTCTAATTCTGATTTATGGTGTCTTCTCGTTGAGCTGATGTATTTTCTTAGATTATAAGACAAGTTGTATGGTTCTACAAATTTTAGATCCATGCACTTTTATATAAGGTATATCATGAAGGAGTTTGCAAAATATGTACACTTGGAAAAAGGACATTTGTCCAAGCAGTGACAGTAGATCCAAAAGGGATCTTAAATCTAGTGCACTCAAAGGAAGCCCAAAAGTTGGAGGTAGTCATGGTGATGTCTCCTACAGTATATGACAACTCAAAATCAAATGAAACAACAACAACAAGACTCCATTTTTTCCTACCAAGTTTGATATTTTTATATTGCTACATCTTAAGTAAATGTTGTAACTAGGACAACAGTTTTTATAGATCTATTACTAATGAGTACTTTTGCTATCAAATGTTTAGTAAAACTTGAGTATTTTTGGTATGATGATAATTATGTAAATTCTCACTATTTATTACTAATGATGCACTTATGTACAAGATGAAATTGATCTCTTTTAGGAGATGTTCTTAGTTGTTGTCTTTGTCCCAAGAAGGTTACCTTGTAAATTCCATGGAAGTTACCATGGAGATGTTCTTGTTTTGTTCTGGGCAGGTTACCATGGAGGAATAATCAATCACAACACTAGAAAAGTTTTTTTTTATTTGTTTTTCTTGTATTTTCTTTTTGGATCTYGTCTCGAGAAGTTTACAAGTGATATCTCTGAAAGGGAGATATAGTGACGATTTCTCGTGTTCTTGTTCTTTTTCATGTTCTTGTTCCAGGTAGGTCACAAGTGATAGCTATGAGAGGGATCTCTAGTTATGGTTGTAGGAGKAAATAGATTAGATGGTTTCTGGTTTGAGACATGTATAAGACTATMTAGACATGGAGGTGTATACATGATAGTATACATCCATATACCGAAGGAGAAAAGGACGAAGTTAGAACCTTATGGAAGGAAGTATAGTTTTGTGGCATATAGAGTGTTCCACATGAATATTGATAGTGAGGAGTAGAAGGATCTATAGTATGACTACATTGTTAAATTTTTCACTCTTCATATTATCAAGAAGAGTCAGTAGATCCAGAAGGTCCAGTGGATCTACCCAAATACATGGTAGTGACCAAGTGGAGGCCAACATGGCTTCGTGATACTTTGTAGGATGTAATGAGACATGCAATTCTTCATGATACTCAGAGTTTCTTGAGTTATATATAGTCACAGTTATGAGGAGGAGAAGGTGGCTCCACCAATGGATAGGAAGATGGTCCCACCAATTACCAACTCAGAGGGAGACAACGTTCAGAGGGATTCAACCCTCGGGATCTAGTAAGGAGGAGAAACCTCCCAATAAAACTCATTAGAGATAATACATGAGAGGAAGTTAGCAAGTGAAGGAGAGAGAATATGGCTCTAGATATTATATGGACTCAAAGGGAGTTAATTTCCAAAGGGAACATGCAGACTCAGAGTGAGCCTGATATGAGAGAGAGTTAGTTGGCTCTGTGGAAGAATAGATCATTGAGAGGGAGTTCCCCCTTAGATTCAGGGGGAGAGAGACATCTTCCAATACTGATAGGCATGTGTCATGAGTTTAGGAGGCCTCTAGGAGATGTGATATCTCCTGGGTGGATACAATT
>JASDQU010752171.1:4478-17672 GCA_032191745.1 Picea mariana
TCCTATATATACCAAGGAGACATTTTCATTTTGAATCATCTTGTACTTGAAAATTTAAGTGGGGTAAAAGGAGGTTTCCCCCTCGAAGAGGCTTATTATCTGAAATTATCTCTTTTTCAAGGTGTTGAGTACTTTTGCTGAAGTTTTTATATGCTATATTGATGTTTGGTTCTTAACAGTTTCCGCGTCCGAGCTCTCCACGTAGCAGAAGAAAGTGGATAAGTTCATGGAAGAATAAAAAGACATCTTCTCATCACCTACTGGGGTACCTCTACACTGTTAGGTCAAGCATCCCATCTATCTGACCCCCGACGCACCACTACCCAATGGGCCAGTCTATCGTCACTCTCTGCTATAAAATTAGAAGATGAAGCATCAGATCTAAGAACTTATATACAAGGGGCACATTCAATCCAAATCATCACCTTGTGGAAGCCCAATCGTGTTGGTGCAAAAGAAAGATGAGACCTGGAGACTCTGCATTGATTATCAGTCCCTAAATAAAATAAAAATAAGGAACCAGTCCTTGATTCCTCAAATATATGATCTCCTTGATCAGATGAAGGGGGGAAAATACTTTAGTAAGATTGATCTGAAGTATGGCTACCATCAGGTCCCAATAGAACAGACAAATGTATGTAAAATTGCCTTCAAGTCAAAAGAAGGTCTTTTTGAATGGATGGTCATGCCCTTTGGTTTGAAAAATGCCCCAAAACATTTCATGAGGATTATGGAAAATATCTTGCGACCTTTCACTAATTTTTTTGTGGTGGTGTATCTAGATGACATACTCATCTACAACAAGACTTGGGCAGAATACTTGCAACATATTCAACAGGTTCTACACACTCTGCGACAACACAAGCTATATGCCAACTTGGAAAAATGATCCTTAGGCATGGATATGGTCCAATACCTAGGCTACATTGTTGATGTGCATGGTGTGCATGTTGATCCAGCCAAGATCCAAGTCATTTGTAACTGAATAGCACCAACCACGCTCACTGAGCTTCATAGCTTCTTAGGCCTTTCCAATTTCTATCATAGGTTCGTGTTGGGATTATCCCATATTGCATGGGACCTTAGCTAAATAACTAGAGGCGGTGGTAAGGAAAACATTGTGTGGGGCTTGTCCCAATAGAAAGTGTTTGATGATCTGAAGGAACGCTTGTGCTCAACCCCAGTGCTTTCATTACCTGAACTGCAACAACCTTTTGAGATTGAGAAAGATGATTTAGACTATGTTATGGGAACAATTATCACTCAGCATGGCCACCCTGTCACTTATCATAGTGAGACACTATCATATGTCGTTTGTAAGTATGCTACTTACGACAAAGGAATGTACTCCATTTTGTAAGCCTATCGCTAGTGGATGCATTACATTCTCGGGAAGGAGACAATCATCCACACTAATAATAAGTCGATGCAATTCATGTAGACACAAGGCAAATTGCATAATGACCGCCATCATAAGTGGTCCACATATTTTCAACAGTTCCACCTCAACATCAAGTATAAAAAATGAAGTACCAATCAAGTTGTTGATTGCCTCGATCAATCTCCATTTTCAAAACTCACCACAGTGATAGATTCTTGTGGCCACGAGACCTCTGGATGGCCCCACCTCTATGAGATAGATCCCGACTTTTCCAACACCTACCAGATGTTGGGCGCAAACACAATTGTTACTAATTTCCATCTTCAGGACGGGTTGTTGTGCCATCTGGGCCATCTCTGTGTTCCATCAAACAAGTGAGTGAGCGGATATGTTTTTGGAAGCTCACTACAGTTGGATGGTAGGACGCTTTGGCATGGAAAACATTGTGGCAGTGTTGCAGTGACATTTCTACTGACCAAAACTTCGACAGGATGTCAACAAGTATATCTGGTCCTGCACCATCTACGCTTTTTCCAAACAGGTGAATAAGAAACAAGGCATGTACACTCTTATACCTACTCCCAACAAGCCCTAGAAATCCATCTCAATGAACTACATGTCAGGCCTTCCGTCCACCAGGCAGGGAAATGACTATGTTTTTGTGGTTGTTGATCGCTTTTCCAAGATGGCAATTCTGGTTGCCTACAAGAAGAGCATCACAATGGAGGCCACTATCAAGATATACTTTGAATGAGTGCGGGTACACTTTGGGATACCACAAACCAATATATCATAACAAGTCATTCGGTTCCTCGACACATTTTGGTCAAGCCTATGGCCACTGCTATACACCAAGCTCACCATGTCCACTGCCTTCCACCCATAGACAGATGGAAAAATCGAGGTCGTCAACCAGATGATCATGCACATCCTGTGTGTTGATGATTAAAATTGTTAATGAAGTTTCACCCACAAAGTGTTGCTAAACGCCTATTATTATAAAAATTAAATAATACTAGTAGGTGAGACCCCCTTAAACTATTGAAGATCAGATCTGTTCATTTTGATGTTATGATGATGTGCGACACAAATCACATGGTTGATGAGATATTGTTGTTATTGGTCATGATTTGATCTTATGAAGTGTTGATTCCTTATGTTACTACAACACATTCTATTCATTAAGATCATTGCTATCTGTTCTTATCGCACCTGCACAACAAACATGTTAGTGAACTTACATAAAGGGCAATTTTGAGAAAAGAAAAAATACTATAACAAATGCAAAGAAAAGGGATCCAATTATTCCATACTACATGTGAACAATTGAAAGGAAATGAGAAACAATTGCAAAAGGGAAGAATTTAAAGCTATCCTATAAACTATACTACATGCATGAAAGAATTAACAATTATTGTTAAATCCTAGCTAGCAAATAAACGGATATGCAAAACTGATTGAGTTATATGGTTAACACGCGTATGGTATGACATGTTGGTGGTGCATTTGGCAAGGTAATAGTGCTATTGGTTATGCAAATTGTTGAATTATATGGAACTTGAATTATGTTATGGCATAATTCACGCTATTGGATTTTAATGTGGTGATGGTCTCGATACATGGGTTGATTGATGGTGTTAATGAAAAAATCGTTGGCATGTACTAATGAATTAATGCATTGTGAGTGGAGGCAACATGCATTTACTGCACGTCACCTTTACTCCTTCAGTTATCCACCACCCTAGTCGAGCTATTGTTCGATCTTGCTGCTGTGGTTATGCTCTGAATTCTAAGTACAGAGGAACCGCTTGGCCAACTCTCGTTTTAAGGAATTTGATTACAGGTATGTCCTTTTTGGCCATTCGTGACTCTGCTCTGGTTATGAAATGATTACTGGCTCAGGTGTATGTGTTGTGTTTTCCTAAGTGTTGCAACTGTGTGAAATTGTGTTCTTGGAAGGAAGAGTGGATGGTTCTTCCTGTAATAATTTTGAATTCGTGGAGTTATTGGTCATCCTGGGTAGTATCTCTCTATTATCCTTGCTATTTTAGTTGGAGGGTCTTTGTCTCATCTTGAGTGGATGTCTATCTTCACGCATTTGTCCCTAAATCCAGTATTTGGCTTTTATGGTTTAGTAGTTGGAGGTATCCTGCATCACTGTGTTTCGTACACTTGGGCATTGGTTGATTCCACCACTAAGGGTCATGAAGTGGGTGTTATGTTATTAACTTGGCCCTTTCTTCACCTAGGTACTGTGGTAGTTTGAACAAAGAACATGAGGGTTATACCCTGCCCGTGTTAAATAATATTTCCAGGCTGAATGGGAGCCTCACCTTTTTGTTATGGCCCCCTGCCATGGATTGTTACTTGTCCATGAATGAATCATGGCTCTCTCTGTGTGCACACCTTTGGCCTCGAAGTTTTCACCATTATGATGAATTGGCTTTGTTCCCCTTGTGTTGGTTATAGAACATACCCTTAACCCTCCAGTATGGAGTTTTATAGAGGAGACCATCAGGCTTGTCAAGTTGCTATGGGTTACTGTGGATTAAATGTATGGTCGATTAATTTGAATATGGACTCACCTAGTTGGTCGTATGGCAGTCATGTTGGTTTGGAATTTAGTCACTGCCTCTATGATAATAATGACAAATACTGCATTGTTATTGGCATCACTCAATTTACATAGTCATTGGTATTTTTTCCTTAAGGATTGTTTGGATGTTTAGCTGGCATTGGTTACAAATGCTTGACATTTCTCACGCATGTCACGTTGTGTGTATGCTATTTTTCACAATGAAATAATGATCGTGGTAACTGTGGTTTTCTTTGGGGCTGAATGATTATTGAACCAAATGACTATAGAAACTATATCCATTGTATCATTATGATTGTTTGATTATATAAGCCTGAGTTTGCACAACATATTTGATCGCAGTTGGACTAAATCAAAGTAATCTTGTGTTAGATTGATTGAGTTATTGTTGTGACTGTGTGTTTGGAGATGTTTCATCGTGGTGTTTTGGTGGTTGTGCATTGTGTATAGTATGTACAGCTTGGGTTTCAAAAGGTTTAAGCATGTTTATTTGTTGCAATCGACCATTTTTTAAGAAGGGAATGATGTCGAAGACCTTGTCGTGTTGGTTGGATGACCCAATTTTTAAGTCACATTGAATTGGTTTTTCCAGTGGCAAAATTTCATTGCATGGGTGAATTACCCTGTGCATAGCTTGTATCGAAATGGTGGTTGTTGGCTATAAAAATGTTGATTCGGATTTTGAAATTTACTTTGGATTATTGGGTTACTTCCTATATATATGTTAACGAATATCATTGCATTTAAATGATAGCCCCAATTGCAGTGATAGTGACTTCATTTTTAATTTAAAAACATGACTTTTGAGTACAATTGTGGATTGAAGAAACGCATGGGCAGTGGTTGATTTTGATGGTTAACACAGTGGAATGGTTACTGTTATAAGATGCAAAGTATATAAATGAAAGAAATATAATCCCTTTACAGAATGCATATTGTCTTACAATTGCACTGGATTGGATATTTGATTATGGATAATGAACTAGTTAAATACACAGTAATTATTATTTGGTCACTATGATTGTGGTTGGTGCATCTATTTTTTTTTGCAGAATGTTTATGGATCACTTAATTAATTTCATGAACAGTAATCATTCTTATTCCCTTCCATTATTTCATTTTCCTCTAATTACAAACCTCGTCACCTCCCATATGCATTTTTTCACTTCTTGTTCTGAGATTGATTACAATCAAGATAATTTTGGTGTTAAAGTAGTTAAAAGTGGTAGTGTCTTGCGTGGATTACAATGATGTTTTATTGGTTTGATTCAATTGATTTTTGTTGTCTTTGAGCAGTAACCATGTTCTTTTCCCCCTCATTGTATCATGTTTTTCTCAATACAAGCCCCTCATATATCCCATAACCCTTTTCACCCCCTGCTCATTGATTAATAGTAAAACAATTTGTATGGATTGGATTACACGAGTTTGATACATTGTTGAGCCAAATCTATTTCATATTTTTAAGAGTTGTAATGTATGGTTATTTAAAAGACTATTTTCTAATCAATCACGCATGCAGGATGAGATTTTTTAGTCGAATTAACCATGGCCGAGGAAACAGAGGTAGAGGTAACTGGAATTGAGGCCCATGAAGGCCCAGGTTCTCCATACATTTTGATGTTGATTCACAAGATCTTGGCCAATTGTTTCATGCTAGATTCTTCAATTGGATTGGACAGGAAATAGTCCAACCTAGGCCTGAAAGGCCTCCTTTCTAAGACCCACAAGCCCCCAGTATCCCTGTACCTCCTCATGTCTCATTACAACCCGAGGTCCCGAAAAATGATGGATGGCAGGAGATTGTCCACCCGATAGTCTCCCAACATCGTGTCTAGACCAACTTGTCCTTACCTGCTCCTCCTCCTATTAAACCCATTGTCCAAGCTATCCCTGACCAATCGCTAGTGAAATCCTCCCATGCTAGTAAGAGATTGAAAACTAAGGCCAACCATGCCCTTGATAAAGGAAAAGCCAATGATGCCCCTTCCTCACCCTCCAATGGCTCTGACAAATATGTGTCTTCCCTGATGCATTTGAGGGATGATTGTTCCCATGTGATCAGTGATATTAGGCCTAAAGGCTCTCCACAGCCAAAGGCAAATTCAGGAAAATCAAGAGGTGACAGCAACAATCAAGGAAGGGTTGCATCGCAGACTAAGAAATATAGTTTTTGAGTTTTTATTTTATCTATTGTTTTATGACAGTTGACTTTAGGGATCTTTGGACAACATGTTTTATTTTGGATATATGAGTATTATTTTGGAAATAATTTCAAATTTCATGAGCTAAAATTGCTAAAAGTGAATATGTTGATGGGAGACACAAGGAGGTGTGTTTTTCTTAACTAATGGTTATGTTATGATTGTTATGATTGTTATGAACTAAAGGGAGTCACAACGGGTCCCACCTACTAGTTATTATTTATTTATGACCCTTATTATAAATATTACTCTTCCCCCTAACTAAAGTTAGTTGAGTCTTTTAATTAACTTAACTAATGAGTTGGGTCAACTACTTCAACCAATTCTAATTTGTTAAAAGCAAAAGGAAAGGGAGGAACAAGAGGAGGATAGAAGCTGAAGCATACTAAGGTTTTATCTTTGAGTTTATGTTGAGATAGTTCAGTTTTCATTCATTCATTTATTCATCACAAGCCTAATTCTCTTTTATGATAGCAGGGTCTTATTGTAGACAACAATATTCAGGGTTGAATCACATCATTCATACACTTGTTTTTTTGAGGTGTTGATCTATCTTTGATAGTCTCTGTAGACTTGTTTGTTTGTGAATTAGTTTTCATCACTGACAAAGGCTATTGTGTAGAGTCGAGTGGGAAACAATCTGTGGTAAGATGATCCAACTTTTAGAGTTCGGTTTTGGTTTTTTGTCAGAGGTCCTTTTGTATGTTCCATCGGGGATGTCTAAGTTTGACTTTGGTCCAAAATTTTTGCATGAGATTTTGTAAAGAAAATGATTCTTTAGTGAATTTGAATGAAATAAGGGATTGCTTTATGTATCATCTGTCTTGATTATCATCTTGGTGACTTTTCTTCTATATTCATATTTATTTCAGCAACTGATATGTTCAAAAAAATACGTAAAAAGTGAATTTCCAGCAAGCTTTTTGTTGATAAAAGACTAGCCTAAGCACTTGTAATTAATATTTGTGAGTTAGGATGTTATTTTTGTTGGCTATAAACATAGGGTGATATTCCTGTGTATTTTACTTTAGCCAAGAAAAATATGAAAATGCTTGAGTAAGATCATTTCATATCTTTTCCTCAACATTTATTTGGCGACCATACTGGGGAGATCCTTGATATCTCTCTGATTAATTTTTATATTCGATTTTTCATCGATACATCTTTCTTTTCTGAAATTGATTCTTTGACTGTTTTACTATTAGTGATTGTTCCTGTTGCAAGGCATCCCAATCTTGAGCCCGGTCTCCAGGACCGTACCAACATTGTTTTGAACTTGTTTCATACTATTTTAGACACTCCCAAGACCCGTGCTGAGCTTAACCATTCTTGGACAGCAATTGAACGAGATATTAGTGTTCAAGAACAATTGGAAGCTAGACGTAGATAGCCTAGAAATCAACAATAACCTTCCTTTTCCTTGTTTTTATTTTTCTTTCATGTCCTTAGATTCTTGTGCTTCTAGAAGAAGAAGAGGCTTGTCATCTAAAATCAATCCTATTGCTGAAATAGGAAGGAAAAATGTTGTGTTATCTGCCCAACAAAGTGCTCTAAGGAGAACTTTATCTGATTCATCCAGTTCGTCTTTCTTCCCCTCACCTATTATCCACACAATGTCATCTAGTGGAGGCTTTGGTGGCACTGGAAGTGCTTCATCTTCTCAATATTCATTGTCATCAGTGATTGGTAGATTATATAGCCACTGTGGAATCTACCACAAACCCCACCAAAGTCATCAAAAAGTATGGAATTTTTTAGTTCAAAGAAGATGCCACAACCACACTGTGGCATGTGTCCTCTCCTCTTAACCTAGCACCTACTACTCGTCCACTTCCAAAGTTTAAAGAGAACCTACCTAATTTTTTGGGGAATAACACTGTCAGTACCAATGAACACCTAGTGGAATTTTCTAATGCTTGTCATAACATAGGGGCCATCAACAATGACACATGCATGCTCTTGTTTGTCAATTCCTTGGAAGGAAAGGCTGCGACCAATATCTTTGACCTTCCTCCTAAGATCTTGTCTACTTGGGAGGAGTTAATCTATTGGTTTTGATCCACTTATGGGCAATCCAAAAGCCCTGCCGAGAAGTTAAGGGAATACAATAATGTCACTTATAAAGATAGTGAGACCATCAAGTCTTTTAACTTGCATTTCACCAAGTTGTACAATCAAATCCTTGAACTTATCTACTCTCAGAACCAAGCCACTTTCATGCATTACTACAATGCATTGCCTTCTCCCTACCATCATAGGCTTGATGAAAAATCCATTGATAATCTCAGTTCTACTCTGCATACTTGCTCAGAGTATAAAGAAAAACTTGAAAGAACTGGTCTTCCCTAGGGAGAATTAGTTAGACAAAAAGACATGTCCGCTCTCTTACAGCTAGTACAATATATGAACAATCGTATGATAGCATTCGAGTGGAAAGGTATTGTTTCCCATCTCACCCCTGGAGCTTCATCCTCTTCTACACCCCCTTTAAGAAGTCTGGTTGAAAATAATTTTCAGCCTAAAGATATCCTACCTTTTGGTGTAACTTTTGACAAGAGCACCACGAAGAAACCACATGTGAGGTAAAGAAGAGTGTTAGAGATAAAATATTTGGTAAGAGACCAGAAGCTACTATCGTTGTTCTAGAATTTGTGGAGCTAGAGGATGTCATGGTTATTAATACTAGGAACAATTCCTATGCTCCCAAGGTTAAATTTGACCCTCCTCGCAGTTCTTCTAGCCCGAGCTCATCCTCAACCGCCACTATGCCTCAGGTTCTCTAAGTTCCTAAGAGTCAAGGAATCACTCCCCCTCTGTTGGCATTCGGAGGTCACTCCTGGATTGCTAGCAGGAGCAGAGCCCGAAGCCCATCATTTTAATGTCACGATTTGTTTAAGGGTGATCAAATGGTGGAAAACTCAGAACAACATCTTGTCAACTCAGAAACCAGACCAGGCATGCATGAAAGAGTGAGGTCTTGATAAACTCCAAACAATGAGTCGTAGTAAAAGGGTGAGTAGGTGGAAGACTTATGCAAGGAGGGTGCAAGGTCTATCACAGACATCTGGTTTGTAACAGACTGAGGAAGAATGCATTCGAACACAAAATCCTTTTATATCCAAATACAAATACCAGAGGGCACGACAACGTCACAACAAATCCTTTATTGTAACAATATGTTCTACTGTGAATCCTCAGGTATGAGACGAAAGAAAGATGGAAAAGGGAGAACTGTTTGTTATAAACCAAGAAATCTCAAACACAGAGGCATAACCAGGAAACCAGAGTATTTGTTGAAACTTTACAGTCGGGAGCTTAGCTCTACCATCGATAGATACAAAAATGGCAAAATGCCTACATATACTCAAAACAACAACAACAGCGGAACCAAGAAAATGCATTAAAATCTTTGCGTCTGCATGGCTTCTGACACTCTGCAGCCGCAATCTTTGAATAATCGTGCAACTTATGGCAGACACGATCGATCTTCTGACACTTACATCGGCGAATCGACATGCCTTTAATTCAATGCAGGACGTCCCCATTATGGCGGAGACGATGTCTAACCACCCTCAACCGCTTCAATAACTGCTTCTTGAGATTGAGAACGGCCCGGCTGACTCAGCATCTCGGGATAAGGAAGGCTTCTCGCGCTGCCACCTGGAACAATTGAATAGCTTGAGGGATAGGCATGGAGGCCAGCGCGGAGGACATGGTATATGATAGGAGTGATGGCGAGAAGTGAGACAGTTGAAAGAGGGTGATTCATGGCGTAAGACGCCAGGTGGAGAAGACGGGAGCTAACGAACTCGCCTGCGGGTGAGAGGCTGACGTGGGAAGAGAATGGACGCGTGGCGAGTCATGAGTGAATGGTGAGCAGAAGGGAAGACCACGCGGACCAAAGGGGAGAGGTGAATGGATGACACACGACAGCAGGGGAAAGGCGGAAGGGAGGATGAAGTGACAGGAGGAGGGCCCACACTGGTTAAGCACAGGGTAGCTGAGAAAGGTGGGGTCGCATGAGTGCCATTGATCTGGGAGCCTTGATCGTGGCCGTCGGGAAGCTGCATATGGGATTCCGGACCCCCCCCCCTCGGCTTAAAGGTAGAAAGGTGGGGGGGGTCCGGAATGGTCTTCATCGCCGTTGATCCAGGTGCGCTGATCCGAGCCGTTGGAGAGGTGCGCCCCCGATTCCGAACCCTCCCCCCCCCGCTTAAAGGTAGAAAGGCAAGGGGGGTCCGGAATCCAACGCGCGCCGTTGATCCGGGCGCTGTGATCCTGACCGTCCGGAACTGATTCTCGTTTAATTCAGGCGCATTTGCGCATAAGACTTAGGACAAGTGGGTTTTTGACCCCTTCTTTTGCTGTCTAATCCCCTCTATAGGAAATATCGCTAACATTTGGCTCCATGGGGGATAGAGTCGTCCCTGTGATGCTCTAAGAACTCTTTTGCAGACTTAATGCCTTTGCTGTTGGGCTATGGAGTCATTTATTAGTCCGGAAAACAAAACCAAAACAAAACAATATTTACAAAACAAAACGAAACGAGCCGACTGCGGCTCACAGAAAACATTCCTTTAAGAAGTGCCCATTGACTGGGCCACTAAAAACTTCATTTCCTTCCAGATCCTGCAACCTGTAAGTGTTGTTTGAAAACGCTTCAAGGATCTTGAAAGGCCCAAACTAGAGGGCATCAAATTTGTTGTGCTTGCCCTTTTCCTGCCTGGGTGCATCCCACTTGAGCACCAGATCACCCTGCTCAAACTCTTTCTTGTTGTTTTTCCTATCAAAAGCTTGCTTGATCTTCTGCTGACGATTGTAAGCTCTGTCCAGGACCTGTTCTCTGATCTGTTGCACCTCCACCATCTGATGAATTCTTCTGAGCATATGGTTAGGTTCCCCCTCATAGTCTTGGAGGAGATTTTCCACAGGCTAGGCAAGCTGAGTGGGGAAAACGACCTCAATCCCATAAACAAGCTGGAAGGGTGAGAGCCCCAAGGATTTCTTTGTTGTTACTCGATTGGCCCAAAGTGAAAATTTGAGCTTTGAGTCCCAGGCCCTTTTATTATCCTCTAATAGCTTTTTGATAAGCTTGATTAGACTTTTGTTAGAGGACTCTGCCAGTCCGTTTCCCTGAGGATTGTAAGGAGTAGAGTGAATCAGTGAAATCCCAAACTGTTCACAAAATTTGACCAGAGGCTCAGATCTAAATGGGGAAGCATTGTCAGTTACAATTTTTCTAGGGCAGCCAAACATAGCTATGATGTCTTCTAGGAAGCTGCTGATTACTTTGTGGGAAGTGCTTCTGGTAGGGACAGCTTCTATCCATTTAGTGAAGTAGTCAGTTGCTGTCAAAATCCATCGATGCTGGCCACTTGAGGGAGGATGAATTTCCTCGATGAAGTCCAATCCCCACTGCTGAAAGGGCGCTGAGACCACCACAGGTTTCAATGGCAGGGATTTGAGCTGCTGCTTTCCTGAGAACTTATGGCATTTGATGCAAGCTCTAATTTCCCTGCAGACATCAAGAAATAAGGTGGGCCAGTAGTACCCAGCTCGGAGGATCTTGTGAGCAGTGGTCTTCCAAAAATAATGGCCCCCATAGAGACCGTTATGGAAATAGTTCATAACCTTTTGGGCCTGCTGTGGGTCCAGACACATTAGTAATATCCCCTGGGGATCTTTCCAATACAAGGTTTGGCCAATAAGACAATACCTAATAGCTTTGAGCTTTAAAGCTATGTCTTTGCTTTTTTCCATCCCATTAGGGGGTCTCAACTCCTGCAGGAAATACAAGATATCTTTGTACCAGGGGCATGCTGATAGTGGCACAGTGCTTTGGGAACCCCTGCTGGATGATTCGGCTTGCTCATTGATAAGATTGATCTCCAAGGCTTTATAATTGGATTCGACCAGGAGCTTGGCCAAACCTTGCCCTTTTATTATTTTGGTGGGCTTAATTTCCAGATCAAATTCTAGGATCTTGGCGATCCATTTACCTCTTCTTCCGTCTATGTCAGGCTGTATAAGAATGTCCTTCACAGCGGTTGAGGGGACATATGCAATGATCTTTGAATGTAAGACATAGACTCTGAAAGCTTTGAGAGCTCTCACCAAGGCATAAGCCTGCTTCTCCATGATCTCGTATCGGAGCTCTGCATCTCTCGCCTTGCTAAAAAGGGCAATAGGCTGTTCTTGCCCTTCTTCATTTTTCTTCAATAGGACCGCTGCTACTGTGTCAAAGGAAGCAAAAGAAAATATCATAAATTCTTTAGAATAATCTGGACTGATCAACACAGGAGCCTCGGTCAATGATTTATTTATTTGGTCCAAAGACTTCCTGGGCTCAGCAGTCCATTTTATTTCATGGCCCTTCCTGAGCATGGCTGTGATATGTTTCACCAATTCAGCAAAATTTGAGACAAACCTCCTCAGGAAATTAATCCTTCCCAAAAATGCTTGGACCTCCTTTTTGGATCTGGGAAGAGACAGAGCCTGAATTGCTTCTACCCTGTCAGGATCAATCCTCACTCCCTCTGCTGAGACTATATGGCCTAACAACTTCCCCTCTTGCATGGCGAACAATGATTTCTTGGGATTTAGGGAAAGGCCAAACCTGCGACACTTAAGGAAAACCCTCCTCAAGTGGCAATGGTGCTCTATATCAGTCTTGGAGAAGATTGTTATGTCATCTAGGTAAATTACCACAAACTTATCCTTTTCCCCGATGAAGGCTATGTCCATGGCTCGCTGAAATGTTGGTCCCGCGTTCATCAGCCCAAATGGCATCTTGGCATACATGAATGTGCCCCAAGGAGTGGTGAAGGCTGTCTTTTCTCTGTCCTCGAGCATGAATGATATCTGGTTATAGCCAAAAAATCCGTCAATCATAGATATCCTGGATGCACCAGTGACCCTTTGCAATATGTGTTCCATGTTGGGCAGGGGGTAATTGTCCTTCCTTGAACTCCTGTTCAGGTTCCTGAAATCAACACAGAGTCTGATTTCTCCAC
>JASDQU010752171.1:17722-37512 GCA_032191745.1 Picea mariana
GTGTAGGATTTATCTGTCTCAGCTTCTACCTGAAGGGTCTAGCCTCCTCTTTCAATGGGATCTTTTGCTCAATGACTGACGTGTCGTATGTCTTGAGGTCTTCGTAGGTCCACGTGAACACGTCAGCAAACTCCCTCAGCATCTTAGTATATCCGATCCTCTGCTCCTCGGTCAGGCTCTTTGACATCTTGATCAACTTGGGCTCCTCTGGTGTGCCTATGTTACACTCAGCCGTATCAGCATCATCACCTGAAATCCTACCCTTCATCGCCACATCATTCCCATCGAACAATATTTCTAATGGGATCAGACCTCTTGGTATATGATTGCTCGACAGTTGAATGATCTGACGGTCATCAACTTTATTTAACAACTCCCCAGTGTGGTGGTCAGGTTCCTCGTCAGGGTCCTCGTCTATACGCGATGCAGAGAAGTCATCGATGGATTGGAGGAATTTCTCAATTTCCTGATCATCCTCAAATACCTTCCAATGTTTGACATTATCTGGTACAGAGGGTCTGTATCTTATTTCCACCTCTGATCCGTCAGCGGGCAGCACAGGAGCTTCGAACAAACTAGCTGAGAAGGCCTGAAAGTCGGCTGGAGCATTTTCTTCCCTCGGAATGAAAGAGATGTTAAAAGCCAGGAAGAAACTGTCAATAAGGTCCCATACCTCGTTCCTGTAGTTCTTGAGACGTGGGTGCTTGGTCTGATAGACGTTTTTGACCTGCTGGACAATTAATTCTTCATCCCTGAACACAACCATCTCCCTGATTCCCATTTCTTTTGCAGCCCTTAATCCCAGAACCAGAGTTTCATATTCTTCCACATTGTTGGTGACTTCAAATTCCAGCTTGTATGAAAGTGATATGGTTTCCTGAGAAGGAGATTTGAATACAACTCCGGCACCTGCACCTATACTGGAAGAAGCTCCATCAAAGAACATCTTCCAAATAGAGGTGGTCGGAGGAGGCATTCCCTGATTAAGACTGAGATGCTTTCTGATTCGCAAAGGGGTCTCAGGCTCATCAGTGACTTGCAATAAGCTAGATCCTAATTCAGTGTCTAAGGCATAGATGGGATGATTAGTGGGGTTTTCTTCGTCACTGACTATGTAGGCTAGCTGTGCTTCTCTGTAAAATTTCCTATGTTCCCCCCCAAAGACTGGAATGGTGGCATACGTGAGATCCATCTGTAGCGTCCCTCCAAGTCTCTTAATCCAAGACCTTGACAACAACATGCCAAACTTGGGGGGAACATCGGCCACCACTATATCCATGACCATACTTTTCATGGGCAGCTGAAACAGGGAAACTACCAGGTCCTTGATGACTCCCAAACATTGTACCCTTCTGGAGTCAAAGGAATAGAGGTCATGATAGGCTCTGGTGACTTCTAATCCTAACTCTTCCATGACGGCTTTAGGCATGAGGTTGTGTGAGGCCCCTGAATCCATTAAGCAATTATGCAGTACTTTGTCATGTATGTTCAGGGAGGTGTAGAAGGGAGGGGATGAATCATCTCTGTCTTCTACCATGGGACCTAAGACCACTGCAGACCTTTCATCTTGGAGGCTTATGAAGTCTGTGGAAGGGCTAGAGGCTTCAGATTTCAACATGTTGGAGAAGCATTTTTTGAATTCCCCATGTTTGATTAACTTAGTAAGGGGCACAGGGATTCTAATCTTTTGAATTTCATGCTCGAAATTAAAGGAAGATGTAAGCTTTGGAATTTCTCTCATCTCAGGAGCATGATTTTGAATAGTAGGGGAGAGAGGTTGGGACTTCTTACCTCTGTGGTTGTCAGCTACCTTTTCAGCAAGCTTCTCTGCTCTAGTGGATGACTCAGGAACATCAGGTGCTGCTACCTTCTTGTCAGATCTCAGGTTATACCTGCCTCAGCCACCGCCAGCTTTGTCTCCCTTGCTCAATTCATTCAATTGGCTGTCCATGAGAGACTCCTCATATGCTGACTTGGTCAGATGAGGGAAAGGAGGGGTGACCTCTACAGAGTGTATTTTGGGTTCGGGCTCATCTGTTTCTCTTTCTTCTTCATCAGCTACAAAATTGTTCTGGAAGGGAGCCTGAATCCTTTGGTCATCTCTATCCCTTTCTTTCTCTTTGTGCATAGTCGGAGGAGTAAAATTGTTCGGCCTTCTGAAACCTCCTCTGTTCTCAGTGTTCTGAGGGCCTTTGTTCATTTGTTTCCTTTCCATATTTAATCTCTCCATCTCTTCTTTCAGAACGTTCACCAGCTTGGTCAGTTCACTTACTTGAGGGTGGGGCAATGATGGGCCGGAGATGTTGGAGCCAGAAACTGAGGCTTCTGGTTTTCCTCTTCTTCTGTCTGTGTCAGCCTTGTTCCTCAGTCTGTCAGCAGCTAACATGTTGGATTCCACTTCTATAGCTGCATCTTGCATATGAGCTAAAGAGGTGGCTCTTCTTTCTCTTAATACGAGACAAAAATCAGGGTCAAAGGCACTAGCATATGAAATTTGAGTAGATGCTTCTGAAGGCTTTATTTCTACAGGAATCTTGTTATACATCTTATTGAACCTTTTGGAAAAGTCAGAGACTGACTCTCCTTCCTGCTTCTTCAGGGACCCAAACTCATTCATGTAATATATGTAATCTTTTCTATCTCCCCACTGCCTCAGGAAAACATTATCCAGGGCTTCAATACTAGCAATGGATCCAGGGGCCAGTCCCTTGAACCACTTCCTAACTTCACCATCCAAACTCTGGACAAAGATTCTCATCCAGACATCTTCATTTTCAATATTGAGGTTGTCTGCATAACTGTAAAAAGAAACCAAGTGCTCTTCAACAGTTATGTCCCCTTCCCCAGTGAACTTGGGCATATACTTCAAGTAGTCTCTAGCAGAGAGAGGGTTCATGGGATGAGGCAGGACCAAAGGAGCATATCTAGCAGCGACTATGGCATCCATTCTGTTCTGTGGGGGATTAACACCAGCCATAGGGACGTTGAGTGGAGGAGAACTTGGATGGGATGGAGTGCGAAGGGGTGAGGTAGGAAAAGAGGTCCTCACAAGAGACGACGGGGAAAACAGAGGGAAGTCTAAGGGACCTGAGTGTGCAGGGTGCTTCTCTCTGCGCAGCAGTAGTAATCAAAGGAGGAGTAGTAAAACCTCCTGAGGGGGGAGTGACAAGGATCTCTCCCTCTGATACTAGACCAAGAGGAGAAAACTCAGCAGGAACACTCCCGAAGTTCAGAAAACGGGAAACCTCAGAGGAAGTACGACTAGGAAGATAAAAATCAGAAAATGGAGTTTTCACAGAAGGGGATGGCGTATTACCTTTTTCAGTGACTGAAACTTCTTTTGCAGAGCTCTTTCCCTTTATGCGCACTACTTCCAAGTCTGCTTCTGGTGTGGCTAAAGGCAAGTGTGGATTAGACCTCGTGTGTCTACCTCTCGAAGCCACAGTGGATAGAACAGGTTCTCCCCAGTGGAGTCGTCACAGTGGAGTCGCCAGGTGCACAGTAGCAATCTTCTAGTTCTGATATCTGATGCACCTTCAGAAATCAGTTGATCTTTGTCATTCAATCCCAGGTAATATATTCAACATCGTCCCCGGCAACGACGCCAGAAATGTTGGCGTTTGGAGGTCACTCCTGGATTGCTAGCAGGAGCAGAGCCCGAAGCCCATCAGTTTAATGTCACGATTTGTTTAAGGGTGATAAAATGGAGGAAAACTCAAAACAACATCGTGTCAACTCAGAAACCAGACCAGGCATGCATAAAAGAGTGAGGTCTTGATAAACTCCAAACAGTGAGTCGTAGTAAAAGGGTGAGTAGGTGGAAGACTTATGCAAGGAGGGTGCAAGGTCTATCACAGACATCCGGTTTGTAACAGACTGAGGAAGAATGCATTCGAACACAAAATCCTTTTATATCCAAATACAAATACCAGAGGGCACGACAATGTCACAACAAATACTTTATTGTAACAAGATGTTCTACTGTGAATCCTCAGGTATGAGACGAAATAAATATGGAAAAGGGAGAACTGTTTGTTATAAACCAAGAAATCTCAAACACAGAGGCATAACCAGGAAACCAGAGTATTTGCTGAAACTTTACAGTCGGGAGCTTAGCTCTACCATCGATAGATACAAAAATGGCAAAATGCCTACATATACTCAAAACAACAACAACAACGGAACCAAGAAAATGCATTAAAATCTTTGCGTATGCATGGCTTCTGACACTCTGCAGCCGCAATCTTTGAATAATCGTGCAACTTATGGCAGACGTGATCGATCTTCTGACAGTTACATCGGCGAATCGACGTGCCTTTAATTCAATGCAGGACGTCCCCATTATGGCGGAGACGATGTCTAACCACCCTCAACTGCTTCAATAACTGCTTCTTGGGATTGAGAACGGCCCGACTGACTCAGCATCTCGGGATAAGGAAGGCTTCTCGCGCTGCCACCTGGAACAACTGAATAGCTTGAGGGACGGGCATGGAGGCCAGCGCGGAGGACATGGTATATGATAGGAGTGATGGCGAGAAGTGAGACAGGTGAAAGAGGGTGATTCATGGCGTAAGACGCTAGGTGGAGAAGACGGGAGCTAACGAACTCGCCTGCGGGTGAGAGGCTGAAGTGGGAAGAGGCTGGATGCATGGTGAGTCATGAGTGAACAGTGAGCAGAAGGGAAGACCACGCGGACCAAAGGGGAGAGGTGAATGGATGACACACGGCAGCAGGGGAAAGGCGGAAGGGAGGATGAAGTGACGGGAGGAGGGCCCACACTGGTTGAAAGCACAGGGTAGCTGAGAAAGGCGGGGTCGCACGAGCGTCGTTGATCTGGGCGCCTTGATCGTGGCCGTCGAGAAGCTGCATATGGGATTCCAGACCCCCCCCTCGGCTTAAAGGTAGAAAGGTGGGGGGGGGTCCGGAATGGTCTTCATCGCCGTTGATCCTAGCGCACTGATCCGGGCCGTCGGAGAGGTGCGCCCCCGATTCCGGACCCCCCCTCGCTTAAAGGTAGAAAGGAAAGGGGGGTCCGAAATCCAACGCGGGCTGTTGATCCGGGCGCTGTGATCCTGACTGTCCGGAACTGATTCTCGTTTAATTCAGGCGCATTTGCGCATAAGACTTAGGACAAGTGGGTTTTTGACCCCTTATTTTGCTGTCTAATCCCCTCTACAGGAAATATCGCTAACACCCTCTTCCCTCTTCCAAATAAAATCTCTTGAATCAATTGGCCAACATCAAAGTAGATGCAACCCTCCCAAAAATGGTTGTTGTCCCTAAACAACTGATGCATATGAAACAATTCATGGAAGGAAAATCTTCCGTTGTATCCAGTCTTTCCGAAGAGGTAAATGATTCTTCTGTAAATAAAGTAGGTTTACATAGCTTTAGATACCCTGTAAAAAAAACCCCATTTTTATATTTCTGTAAAGATCATGGATAAGATTTCCCATTGTTGCCTCATCGATGGTGGCTCAGGCCCAAGTGTGATGTCGAAGATTATTATGGAAGAGCTAGTCTTGTCTTGTACAAATGAAAACCCTAGAAGCATTCTCTCCTATAATAGTTTACAACAAACAACCATAGGCAAGATTAAGGATATGACCTTGGTTTTATACGCTCATCTTGAGATATGGACAACCCACAACATTCAGGTGATTGATATGCCTATAATCAATTACTCAATTATCTTGGGGAGAGATTGGCAAGCCTTAACAGGTGGATACCTCTCGCTCGACGAGACACATTTATCTGTTCCTTGGAATGGTAAGAATATTATAGTCCTTAGAGAGGGAATACTTTCACCCTACATAGAGAGTGTTCCGTAATCTAGCATAAACTGCATCGAAGAAGACCTATGAGTATATTCCATCTTTGATGAAGAGGATACTATTATTTTGGAAAGAACTGATTTAGATGATGATTTATGGCATATGCACTTTGATGGTTCACACTCTAATGAAGGAAATGAGGCTGGTATTATCTTGGTTTCCCCTGCAAGAAAAATCCATAATCTGTCATACAGGTTAGAGTTTGCTTGTACAAACAATGCCACTGAATTTGAAGCTTTATTATTAGGCATTGAGAACGCCATTAATCTTGGTTGTGGTCACCTTTCATTTTTTGGAAATTCTGAGCTTGTTGTGAACCTGATACGTAAGACATGCTCTCCTAGTGACAAGATGATGGAACGATACTCCCAAACTATTTGGGCACTTGTCTCAAACCTTCTATCTTTCAACATCACTCATGTTAAGAAGGAGTTGAATTCAATGGCTGATCGGTTAGCTGTCTTTACAACCTCTCCTAATCAACAACTCTTGCCTCAAAAGCCTGATTGTGCTTTACAATCTCTACATCATTCATACATTCTTGAAAATGAAGGATCTTGGAAGGCCATCCCTAACGATGAGAGCATTTGTGTTGTCATTCAAAATGAACCTCTTAAGCCCGAGGAGATTATATCCACATAAAATAATGAGATTCATGAGGGCTTGACTCCTCTTGAGAGTTCGTTTTCATCGAGTGTTGTAGGGAACAAAAAAAAATAGAAATAAGAGGAGTTACAAAATAAGGTGGTTGAAACCATCCTCTTGAACATTAGGACACCTAAGTCATCAATAAATGTTCAAATGAATGTCCAATGTTCTGTTAAAGAAGAGATGGGTTCCACCGGGCTACTTGGTGAATCTCAAAAGGTTTTTTCTTGGTCCTATGAGGATATTCATGGTTTTGATCCTTGTTTTGTTCAACGGATTATGAAACTATCTAAGAAAAAACAAAAACTTGTTATCTCTGCACTGGAAGCACCCTCTCAACGCGAGTTGAGAGATTTATTAAGGGCTAGAACATTTTCTTCAGTCCACACTGAATGGATTTCAAATTGGGAACTGGACTTGAGGATCACTAATAATATTAGAACCTGTATTAGTCTTCGAATGTTCAGGCAAGAAATTATGAGAAATCCCTTCCCTCATCTCAATATGGAAAAGTTTTTGCAACAGTTTGTAGAGTCACAGTTAAGGCCCTTACTTGACGCTTTGTTTAGTTACAAGAGAATCAAAGTAAAAGGGGAAAATGTTCACAAAACCACTGTTATTACTAATTGTGATGCTATGCTTTACGAATTCCTACCTTCTGGCTTACTTTATGAAAGTATCACCCTTAAAAGTCCTATGCACACAAATTTCAATGAATTGGTCAGTCTCCATGCTTATCTTGATGATTTAATCATGTGTGTCAAAGGGATGATAATTACATCATATTTTCAAGTGTTGGGTCCTTTCCAAGTTACTTTTGTATTGGACACTAATGCATACATTCTAGGGGAATTACAGAGACAATTTTTCTCCTATAGCACTAACAATCCTTGCTTGAAGTATTGCGAGGGGCCAGTGTGAAAAGTTCCAATGTTGATTGATTTTCTGTATACTAGTAGCCTAGCTATGCTTTCAATTTTTTGTGCTTCTTTTCTATGCTTCCAGTACTTTGATTTCTACCTTCTGATCTAAGTTTTCTTTTGTTGCTTCATTCATTATGACTTCATTGTTGTTGTTTTAGTTTCCGCAACTTTATTTTCGTCATAATTTTGTTTCCTATTATCTTTGGTTAATTCAATAAAATAGGATGTTGGATCAATTCTGCCACAATGACACTCCTGCAAAGCATTTTTAGCTGATAAAAATAAAGATTACATAGCTGTTATGATGTCTCCTATGAAGGGCCCTTGAAATTGTTATATAATTCCACTGTTATCTTATAAAGAATCAACTATCACCTACTTCTTCTTGCCATTTCTTTATCCATTGAGATCTTAAGAGAAAATCTATAAATTTCCCTCCTTGAAAGTTAAGAGCATATTCTAGTTGAATGATTATGCATACAGTGGTAAAAACCCCTCATACTTAACACTTTTAATGAATTATTACCAAATTCCCGGTCATCTTTCCATTAAATCCACTCACTTCCCCCTTTTGCATAATTATTCTGGTTAGGTCTTCTAAAATTACTATTCTTGTTCTGCAAAACCATGAGTTATGAGTTCTAAATCTGTTGAAAACAAATTTTCCTGTGGAGTCACCAGTTTGTTGATGATTAAAATTGTCAATGAAGTTTCACCCACAAAGTGTTGCTAAAAGCTTGTTATTATAAAAATTAAATAATAATAGTAGGTGGGACCCCTTTAAACGATTGAAGATCAGATCTGTTCATTTTGATGTTATGATGATGTGCGACACGACTCACATGGTTGATGAGATCTTGTTGATATTGGTCATGATTTGAGCTTATAAAGTGTTGATTCCTTATGTTACTACAACCTATGCTATTCATTAAGATCATTTCTATATGTTCTTATCGCACCTACACAACAAACATGTTAGTGAAGTTACATAAAGGGAAGTTTTGAGAAAAGAAAACATACTATAACAAATGCAAAGAAAAGGGATCCAATTCTGCCATACTACATGTGAACAATTGGAAGGAAATAAGAAACAATTGCAAAAGGGAAGAATTTAAAGCTATCCTATAAACTATACTACATGCATGAAAGAATTAACAATTATTTTTAAATCCTAGCTAGCAAGAAAATGGATATGCAATTTTGAATGAGTTATATGGTTAACACGCATATGGTATAAAATGTTGGTGGTGCATTTGGAAATGTAATAGTGCTATTGGTTATGTGAATTGTTGAATTATATGGAACTTGAATTATGTTATGGCATAAGTCGCGCTATTGGCTTTTAATGTGGTGATGGTCTCGATACATGGGTTGATTGATGGTGTTCATGAAGAACTAGTTGGCATGTAATGATGAATTAATGCATTGTGGGTGGAGGTGACATGCATTTACTACACGTCACTTTACTCCTCTTGTTAGTCGCCACCCTGGTCGGGCTATTGTTCGATCTTGCTACTGTGGTTATGCTCCGAATTATAAGCAGAGAGAAATCGCTCGACCAGCTCTCGTTTTAAGGAATTTGATTACACGTATGTCTTTTTTGGCCATTCATGACTCTGCTTTCGTTATGAAATAATTACTGGCTCAGGTGTATTGGTTTGTGTTTTCCTAAGTGTTGCAACTGTGTGAAATTGTGTTCTTGGAATGAAGAGTGGATGGTTCTTCCTATAATAATTTTGAATTTGTGGAGTTATTGGTCATCCTTGGCAGTAGCTCTCTGTTATCCTTGTTGGTTTAGTTGGAGGGTCTTTGTCTAGTCTTGAGTGGATGGATATCTTCACGCATTTGTCACTAAAAAAAGTCTTTGGCTTTTATGGTTTAGTAGTTGGAGGTCTCCTGCGTCACTATGTTTTGTTCACTTGGGCATTGCTTGATTCCACCACTAAGGGTCACGAAGTGGGTGTTGTGTTCTTAACTCGACCTTGTCTTCACCTCAATATTGTAGTAGTTTGAACAAAGAACATGAGGGTTATACCCTGTGTGTGTTAAATAATATTGCCAGGCCGAATGGGATCCTCACATTTTTGTTATGGCCCCCTTCCATGGATTGTTACCTATCCACGAATGAATCATGGCTCTCTTTGTGTGCACACCTTTGGCCTCGAATTTTTCACCATTATGAGGAATTGGCTATGTTCCCCTTGTATTGGTTACATAACAAACCCTTAACCCTCCAATCTGGAGTTTTATTGAGGAGACTATTGGGCCTGTCAAGTTGCTATGGGTTATTGTGGATTGAATGTATGGTTGATTACTTTGAATACAGAATCTCCTAGTTGGTTGTATGGAAGTCATGTTGGTTTTGCATTTAGTCACCGCCTCTATGATAATAATGACAAATCCTACATTGTTATTGGCATCACTCAATTTACACAGTCACTGGTATTTTTGCACTAAGGATTGTTTAGATGTTTAGTTGGCATTGGTTAAAAATGCTTAACATTGCTCACGCATGTCGCATTGTGTGTGTGTTGTTTTTCACAATGAAATAATGGTCGTGGTAACTGTGGTTTTCTTTTGGGGCCGAATGATTATTGAACCGGATGACTGTAGAAACTATATCCACTGTATCCTTATGATTGCTTGATTGTATAAGCCTGAGTTTGCACAACATAGTTGATCGCAGTTGGACTAAATCGAATTAATCATGTGTTAGATTGATTGAGTTATTGTTGTGACTGTGTGTTTGGAGATGTTGCATCATGGTGTTTTAGTGGTTGCACATTGTGTATAGTATGGACAGCTTGGGTTTCACAGGGTTTTAAGCATGTTTATTTGTTGTGATCAACCATTTGTTAGGAAGGGCATGTTGTCGAAGCCCTCACCATGTTGGATGGATGGCCCAGTTTGTAAGTCACATTGAATTGGTTTTTTCATTGGAAAAATTCCATTGCATGGGTGAATTACCTTGTGCATATCTTGTATCGAAATGGTGGTTGTTGGCTGTATAAATGTCAATTTGGATTTTTCAATTTAATTCGGTTTATTGGGTTACTTCCTATATATATGTTAACGAATATCATTGCATTTAAATGATAGGCTCGATTGTAGTGATAGTGATTTCATTTTTAATTTGAAAACATGACTTTTGAGTATAGTTGTGGATTGAAGAAATGCATGGGCAGTGGTTGATTTTGATGGTTAACACAGTGGAATGGTTACTGTTATAAGATGCAAAGTGTATAAATGAAAGAAACATAATCCCTTTACATAATGCATGCTGTCTTATGATGGCATTGTATTGGATATTTGATTATGGACAGTGAACTAGTTAAATACACAATAATTATTATTTGGTCACAATGATCGTGGTTGGTGCATCTATTTTTTTTGCAGAATGTTTATGGATCACTTAATTAATTTCATGAACAATAATCGTTCTTCTTCCCTTCCATTATTTCATTTTCCGCTAATTACAAACCCCATCACCTCCCATATTCTTTTTTCACTCCCTGTTCTAAGATTGATTACAATCAAGAGAATTTCAATGTTAAAGCAGTTGAAAGTGGCAGTGTCTTGCATGGATTACAATGATGTTTTATTGGTTTTCTTTGCAGTTGATTTTTTTTGTCTTTGATAAGTAACCATGTTCTTTTACCCTTCATTGTATCATGTTTTTCTCAATACAATCCCCTCGTATATCCCAGAACCCTTTTCACCCCCTGCTCATTGATTAACAGTAAAACAATTTGTATGGACTGGATTACACGAGTCTGATACATTACTGAGCCAAATCTATTTCATATTTTTTAAAAGTTTTCATGTATGGTTATTTAAAAGACTATTTTCTAATCAATCACGCATGCAAGATGAGTTTTTTCAGTCGAGGTAGCCATGGACGAGGAAACATAGGTAGAGGTAACTGGAATCGAGGCCCAAGAAGGCCCAGGTTCTCCATACATTTTGACGTTGATTCACAAGATCTTGGACAATCGTTTCATGCCGGATTCTTCAATTGGATTGGGAAGGGAATAATCCAACCTAGGCCTGAAAGGCCTCCTTTCCAAGCCACACAATCCCTTGGTATCCCCGTACCTCCTCGTGTCTCAATACAACCCGAGGTCCTGGAAAATGATGGATGGTAGGAGATTGTCCACCTGACAGTCTCCCAACATCGTGGTTGGCCCAACTTGTCCTGGCCTTCTCCTCCACCTATTAACCCCATTGTCCAAGCTAAACCTGACCACTTTCCAGTGAAATCCTTCCATGCTAGAAAGAGATTGAAAACTGAGGCCTACCATGCCCTTGATAAAGGAAAAGCCACTGCTGCCCCTTCCTCACCCTCCAATGGCTTTGACAAATCTGTGTCTTCCCAGATTCATTTGAGGGACGATTGTTCCCATGTTATCAAGGAGATTAGGCCTAAAGGCTCTCCACAACCAAAGGAAAATTCAGAAAAATCAAGAGGCAACAACAACAATCAAGGAAGGGTTGCATCGTAGACTGGGAAATATGGTTTTTGAGTTTTTATTTTATCTATTGTTTTATGACAATTGACTTCAGGGATCTTTGGACAACATGTTTTATTTTGAATGTATGAGTATTATTTTTGAAATAATTTCAAATTTCATGAGCTAAAATTGCCAAAAGTGAATATGTTGATGGGAGACACAAGGAGGTGTGTTTTTCTTAACTAATGGTTATGTTATGATTGTTATGAACTAAAGGGACTCACAAGGGCTCCCACCTACTAGTTATTATTTATTTATGACTCTTATTATAAATATTACTCTTCCCCCTAACTAAAGTTACTTGAGTCTTTTAACTAACTTAACTAATGAGTTGGTTCAACTACTTCAACCAATTCTAATTTTTTAAAAGCAAAAGGAAAGGGAGCAACAAGAGGAGGATAGAAGCTGAAGCATACTAAGGTTTTATCTTTGAGTTTATGTTGAGATAGTTCAGTTTTCATTCATTCATTTATTCATCACAAGCCTAGTTCTCTTTTATGATAGCAGGGTCTTATTGTAGACAACAATATTAAGGGCTGAATCACATCATTCAGACACTTATTTTTCATAGGTGTTGATCTATGTTTGATAGTATGTGTAGACTTGTCTGATTGTGAATTAGTTTTCATGATGGACAAAGGCTATTATGCAGAGTCGAGTGGGAAACAATCTACAACAAGCTTATCTAGCTTTTAGAGTTCAGTTTTGGTTTTCTGTGAGAGGTCCTTTTGTATGTTCCATCGGGGATGTCTAAGTTTGACTTTGGTCCAAAATTTATGCATGAGATTTTGTAAAGAAAATGACTCTTTGGTGAATTTGAATGAAATAAGGGATTGCTTTATGTCTCATTTGTGTTGATTATCATCTTGGTGACTTTTCTTCTATCTTTACATTTATTTCAACAATTGATATGTTCAGAAAATTACATAAAAAGTGAATTTCCAACAAGATTTTTGTTGATAAAAGACTAGCCTAAGCACTTGTAATTAATACTTATGATTTAGGATGTTATTTTTGTTGGCTATAAACATAGGGTGATATTCCCTTCTATTTGTCTTTAGCCAAGAAGAATCTGAAAATGCTTGAGTAAGATCATTTCATATCTTTTCGTCAACACTATGCATGTACAATTCCAAGCACCCCTCTCCCCCCCCACTTGGGATGAGAGTATTCCCTATGTGCACCACAACTACAAAAGAGCCATACATATCTCAACTGGCCACAACCCCTTTCAGGTAGGGTTGGGATTTCAACCATTGGGTCGCATGGATGTTGCACTACCTGCGGCCACCCAGGAAGATTCCTCGCATACTCCAACTAGAACTGACAAAGCCACCCGGTTCAGTGAGAGGATATAGCACATCTGCCAATAGGTTCAAGATATTTTATAGAATTCCAATGCCAAGTACAAAAAGTGCCACGATCAACATTGGGTGCCACACCAGTTTTAGGTGGGAGACAAAGTTTGGTTGCACTTGTAAAAAGAATGCCTTACATGACCTCATCGGAAGCTTTGTCCACTCCATTATGGACCTTACACCATTACCAAGGTTGTGGGTAACAATGCTTTCAAGCTCAACCTTCCCCCCTTCCTTGTCTTGCACCCAGTGTTCAATGTGGACCTCCTTCGGGCTTGTTTTCCACCATTATTGGACACCTCAGAGATAACAAAACAATTGACACCAACTACACTCAACCCCGAATGCATGGAATATGAATCCACTGATTAGATCATGGATGTATAGGTTAAGGTCACTCGCTAATAGAGGATCCAAATTTATCGAGTTGTCAAAGCAGGGAAACTCCTGCAGCAAGGCAAGTGGCTCACCCGGGGCCAAATTCAACAGAAATTTCCTCATCTGATGGGGAAACTCAACGCAATGGATACCATTGCTTCCTAAAGGGGGAAGATTTATCCAGGAGGATATCGGTGGCCACCCATCTTTTCCAACTGGCTCAAAACAATATTTTGGCAACTTACTATTTTTAGCATTTTTTTCGGGTCCCAAACTTCTGGGGCCATTTTAAGGGCCCAAATAAAGTTTTTTCACGATACGACACCTCAATGATAGCCTAAATCTATGATTGATCCCCCTAAATGAAGATCCTCATCAATACCTTTCCAACGAGCTATCGTGTGCCCTAAACGAAAATCGTATGCAAACGTTATGACCCCAAGAAGTTGATGTACTAACTTTCCCCAATGGGGCCCACATGACTTTTGGCGCTTCATCTCCTAGGGTTAGGTTTTTGGATGTCTAGGGTTTTGGAATTCATGTTTATTGTAAAAGGGGCTTCAAAGCCTCATTGTACTCATCTTCTTGAGAATGAGCGTAGTCATCACATCTCTTCTCAGAGATAAGAAACCACCATTCTAGCAAGCTTGTTTTCAGTATGCATTTTATAGTTTTCAGCATATCTCTTATTTAATAGAAGTCAAGTTTTACTGGATCTCTATTATTGTTCATTGTGTATTTTTGTTAATATTATAAATATGGTTTCATTTCATTCTGCTCATAAATACAGATCATTTTTATATGGAATAAAGTGTCGATCATTTTTTATACTCTGTTTGTGATACAATTTTAGGGGCTAAAGATCATAGTAAGTTGTATTTGAGTTGTTTCTTAAGGAAAAAAGAGGATTATTTTGGCAAGTTTCTCTCTCAACCTATTCACCAAATTGCAACCAACCTAGATCCATTAGAAGCAGAGTAGCCATAACATTTCATAATGGGGGTAATAGTGTAGATTATGACAAGCATCACAAAAGTTATACCCATTTTGACCCTCAAGGAAAATTCTTGCAATGCAATTATAGCAAGTGATTTTAGATATATTTTTGGGCAAGTGGTATCAATGGATTCTCCCAATATATATAACATTGAGATAAACAATGGTATTCATACTAATATATTATATCTCCTACTTTCGATCAACATGGTTTAATTCTAGAGAGTTTCTTCATTCCAAATTTCAGCACTACTTAGAACCCTATCTCCAGTGCAGTGATGAACTCATTCATCCCATAGATTACACCAAACTATAGTCACGTTGTAGCCTAAGGGTTCTCACACCAAACTTATATATTTCTCCCACCAACTTCACATTGAGACAAATCACCATATTTGCTAGATCTACTTCTTAGAGCCAAATACTAAGGACCACTTTATATTTCAATGTTCTCCTTATTATGAAATTAGAGGATGTTTTTTCGTGTATTTAGAGAGTCATTTGGTTCTCTCTAGAAATTTATGTCTTATGAAGACCATGGATGTGTTCCTCTTCCTTCAGTGGATGTTTAACCTTCATTGACAACAGTTTACCAGAGGACAATTCCCCAAACCAACATGCACTGGGTTGATCACCTCTTACGTATAGCCCTCTTGCACTATTGGAATGAAGAGACCCCATGATCCAGATGGATATCGGTGGCCACCCACTTTTTCCAACTGGCTCAAAACAATTTTCTGACAATTTTGGCAATTTACTATTTTTAGTAGTTTTAACTTCCGGGGCCATTTTGAGGGCCTAAATGAAGGTTTTTCGGGATCGAGCTCCTCAATGATAGCCAAAGGCATGATTGAGCCTCAAAAATGAGTCTCCTTGAAGATACCTTTCCAATAGGATATCACAGGCCTAAAACAGAGATCGTATGCAAAAGTTACGACCCCGGGAAGTTGATGTACTAACTTACCCAAATGGGGCCCACATGACTTTTGGCACTTCATCTCCCAGGGTTAGGGTTTTGGATGTCTAGGGTTTTGGGCATTCTTGTTTATTGTAAAAAGGCCTTTAGAGCCTCATTGTAATCTTCTTCTAGCGAATGCACACAACCTTCACATCTCTTCTCAGAGATAAACTGCCACCATTCTAGCAAGCTTGTTTCTGCTACATTTTATAGTTTCAACTTATTTCATTATTGAATAGAGAACTAGTTTTACATTATCTCTGTTATTTTGTGTTAAGAACCTGTTAATAATCTGTATTCATTTCATTCTTCTCATAAAATTCGGATTAGTGGTATCAGAGTGGTCTGCTCCTTGTCGTCTTAATGCATGTCCCCAACGAGGTCGGAGTACAAAGAGTTGGGTCTCGTGCTTCTTTCTCTTGAGGACAGAAGCTCTCGCACGCCCAAGTGACCTCTCATGGCAGGAGAAAAGAAAGATTACAGGACAGGAGATCCTTTCAAACTATTGATTGAGGAAGCCCTCATGCAACAGAGGAACAAGATGATAGATAGTTTCTCACAAATCCTTCGGCGGCTACCAACAAGCGACATATCTTCTTAGAACGGAGGCACCACCCCCTTCAAGGTACAAATAAACTTTGATATTCCTATATTTGAAGGTCAAATAGACGCAGATGCTATAGACAAGTGGTTGAATCTACTAGAAGGGTATTTTTCTTTCCATAGCTTTTCGAATAGAGAAAATATTACTTTTGTGCTCCTCAAAGTCGTTCCCCATGTCAAAGATTGGTGGGAAACTTTCTGTGAGCAAAAGGAAATAGAGGAAACCTCTTTATTTTCAGTCACAAAAACCTGGGAATCCTTCAGGGATGATATTACGGAACAATACTACCCTGTCGGAAGTTATGATGACTTGTATACCAAATGGACCACACTGCGACAAGAAAGAGACCAAGCAGTTCCTGATTTCACAAATATCTTCCATACCTTGTGCACCAAGATGGGTATCAAAGATTCAGAGCGACATCTAGTGCTCAAGTATTGCGATGCTCTACATAGATACATCCAGACTGAAATGGAATTTATGGACATCTCATCCTTGGGCACGACCTACCGATATGCTGTCAAAATCGAGCAGAACCTCAAACAAAAGACATGACAATTTGGGCCTGGGAACCCCTCACAACAAAAGCCGAGAAAGGGTGGCCCCAACCCATAGAACAAAGGACAGAGAAAAGATGGCAAGTATCAAGACAACCAGTCCAAGCCGCAAGCAAACAAGGACATCAAAAAGACAAAGAAAGATACCGGGAAGTGGTGCGACTTCCATAAGATCCATTAGCATAACACTGCTGACTGTCGCTTAAAGAAGTCGTTGGTGGCCGAAGTGAAAGCCTCCGTATCAGATGCGGATTTTGACTTTGATATAGAAATTGAAAGGGGAAGACGGATCATTGACATGGAACCCAGTGCCACCGTTGCTACCATCAAGCTCCAGCCTGGTGAACCAGACGAGCGAGAAGAAGGAGAGTGCCTCTTTCATTCATAGATGTGGGTAAAAGGCACCCCATTGCACTTCATCGTTGATAGCGGTAGCTAGAAGAACCTCATCTCAGCAGAGGTCTTCAAGTGGCTTGCCCTGCCAACAATGCCGCACCTACAACCCTACACCATTGGATGGCTCTGCCAAGGAAGCGATCTCTGCGCCAACCAACAGTGTCAACTGTCGTACGACATCAAGCCCTTCAAAGACGAGGTATGATGTGATGTTTCTCCTCTCGAAGTTTGTGATGTTCTTTTGGGCCAACCTTATTTATGGAAACGTCATGTTGTATATGAGTTTAGGCCTCGTAGTGTTATTATTACTTTGAACAAGAAAATGTACAGGATACCCGAGGCAGTCCCACCTACTGCTATTTCCTTGATCTCTGCTAAGCAATGCAGGAAGGTCATCTCTCAGACGGGGAAGTTTGTCTTCTTCATGATTTTCTCTTAGAATAAGAGAAAGATCATAGCCACATCCAAGGTCTCTGCAGCCGACCTCTCCACAAAGCAGAAGCAAGTAGATAAGGTCATGGAAGAATACTCAGATATCTTGTCCTCTCCTACATGGGTACCTCTGCACTTCTAGGTCAAGCACCCCATCGATCTGACCCATGACGCACCATTTCCCAATGGGCCAGTCTATCCCCACTCTTTGTTAGAGAATGAGGAGATCAAGTGACAAATCCAAGAACGTCTCCACAAGGGGCACATCCGTCCTAGCTCATCATCTTGCGGGAGCCTAATCGTGTTGGTACAAAAGAAAGATGGAACCTGGAGACTCTATATTGATTACCAAGCTCTGAATAAAGTGACAGTTAGAAACCGGTACCCGATTCCCCAAATCGACGACCTCTTTGATCAACTCACGGGGGCCAAATACTTCAGTAAGATTGATCTGAAGTCTAGCTACCACAAGGTCCCAATAGAATAGACAGATGTATGGAAGTCCACCTTCAAGTCAAAGGAAGGCCTTTTTGAATGGTTGGTCATGCCCTTTGGTTTGACAAATGCTCCAGCCACTTTCATGAGGATGATGGATGATATCCTGAGACCATTCACCAATACTTTTGTAGTGGTGTATTTGGATGACATTCTAATTTACAGCAAGACTTGGGCTGAACACTTGCAGCATATTCAACAGGTTCTTCACACTCTACGGCAACACAAGCTATACACCAACTTGGAAAAATGCTCCTTCGGCATGGACAAGGTCCATTACCTGGGATACATCATTGATCAACATGGCCTACACGTGGATCCAGCCAAGATCCAAGTCATTCGTGACTGACCAGCCCCAACAACACTCACTGAGCTTCAGAGCTTCTTAGGCCTTGCCAATTTCTACCGCAGGTTTGTGTTGGGATTCTCCCATATTGCATGGGCCCTCAACCAAATAAATAGGGGTGTTGGTAAGGCGAAATTTGTGTGGGGACGGTCCCAACAACAAGCGTTCGATGATTTGAAGCAGTGCTTGTGCTCAACCCTAGTACTTTCACTACCAGACCTGCATCATCCCTTTGAAATTGAGACAGATGCTTTAGACTATGTTGTGGGTGTTGTTCTCACTCAGCACGGCCACCCTGTGGCCTATCATAGTGAGACACTGTCATATATTGCTCGTAAGTACCCTACTTACAAAAAGGAAATGTAATCCATTGTACAAGCCTGCCGCCAGTGGAGACATTACATTCTTGGGAAGGAGACAATCATCCACACTAATCATAAGCCACTGCAGTTCATGCAGACATAGGGAAAATTGCAAAATGAATGCCATCAAAAGTGGTCCACATACTTACAACAATTCCACCTCAACATCAAGTATAAAATAGGAAGCATGAATCGCGTCGCTGATTGCCTCAGCAAACCGCCAGTCGCAACACTCACCATTGTGCTAGAATCTTGCGACCATGAGACATTTGGATGGTCCCAACTCTATGATACAGACCCTAACTTGGCCACCACCTACCAAATGTTGGGTGCAAACGTATTTGTCGATAATTTCCATCTTCAGGATGGGTTGTTGTGTCGTCTAGTCCATATATGTGTTCCCTCAAGTGAGTGAGTGAAGTTGATCTAGGAAGCCCATTGCAGTCGAGTGGCAGGACACTTCGGCATCGAAAAGACAATGGTGATGCTACAAAAACATTTCTACTGGCCGAAACTTCGACAGGAGGTCAGCAAGTATATCAGGTCATGCACTGCTTGCACTATTGCCAAACTGACCACTAAGAAATAGGGCCTATACACCCCTCTTCCTACTTCTAACAGGCCATGGGAATCCATCTCAATGGACTACATTCCGGGCCTCCCATCCACCAAGCGGGGAAATGACTTTTTTTTTTATGGTTGTTGATCACTTTTCTAAGATGGCGATTCTGGTTGCCTGCAAGAAGAGAATCAAATCAGAGGCCACTACCAAGATCTTCTTTGAAAGAGTCTAGGTACATTTTGGAATCCCACAAACCATTGTCTCAAATCGGGATAGTTGATTTCTTAGCATATTTTGGTCAAGCCTCTGGTCACTGTTGGACACCAAGCTCACCAAATCCACGGCCTTCCACCCCCAGACAGATGGCCAAACCGAGGTTGTAAATCAAATGATTGTGCATATCCTTCGCATGTATAATTCAAAGCAGCCT
>JASDQU010752172.1:0-16448 GCA_032191745.1 Picea mariana
GAGTGTTTGATTAACCTTCCAACAAAAGAGAGACAAGAGACTAGTGCCTTTATGGTTTATGGAGTCAATTATATCAGCACATTAACTTGGAGAGACAACAATGATTACACTGTCTAAAAGATAACAAGGTGGAAGCTTGAGAAGTAGTACCTTAAGTTCTCAAGCACCAAGCCTCAAAGAGAAGGTTCAAATAGGGTGTAGGCACCTCTAAGCCCTAATGATTTCTCCTATCCTTAGACTCTTGAAAAATATTTAATGCAATAAGAACTAGACAAAGCTTTTAAAGTGCTAGCACTTTAGGGCTCTAGAAGTTTGTCTAGAGAAGATCTTCTTAAGCAAAACTAGCATAATAAAGAGCAAGAAAGAAGCACCTTATGTTTCTTACTCCTAGGGTTTCAAGCAAACAATTTCATAATCTTACATATGAACAAGTAAACATACTATAGACATTTATCATGAAATGAAAATTGCAGATTTACTTACTTCACCAAGAATAATCAAGCACAAAAACCCTAGATTTGCCAAAATTTCACCAAGATATGATCCAAAATAGCCTCCAACCAAGCAAAACTAGCATAATAAAGAGCAAGAAAGAAGCACCTTATGTTTCTTACTCCTAGGGTTTCAAGCAAACAATTTCATAATCTTACATATGAACAAGTAAACATACCATAGATATTTATCATGAAATGAAAATTGCAGATTTACTTACTTCACCAAGAATAATCAAGCACAAAAGCCCTAGATTTGCTAAAATTTCACCAAGAAATGATCCAAAATGCATCCAAAACAGCCTTCAACCAAGTGTGCCTTGGTAATTTCAGCCAATAACCCCTTTAGGGAGAAAATTTCAGTCCTCCCTCTTGTGAGAGGTGAATTGTGATGTAAAAATGAGAGCACTTTATGTTTATTTATACAAAATTTTGAGCTTTAATTAATTTTCAGGTCAAAATAAGGCCGACTTGGCCAATTTACAATAAAATTCAAATTTGACTTAAATAGAATTAATTAGCATCTAAAGACACCTCCAAGGGTGATGTTGAGGCCCTAAGGTGGAATGTTGGGCCTAGAATGCAGAACGCTTGGCCTCCAAAGGCCCCAAATGATGCCCACACGTGCCACCAAGCTCACAACTGCCTCCAAAATGAAAACCCTACCTCTGGGTGACGTCTAGGGTCATGATGGTGACATCCTGGGCCTTCAAGGGCCAACGTCCATGTGGAAGAGCAAGATCCCCTTGGGTCTAGGTTTGCCAGGGTGCCTCCAAAGGCAACGTCTTTCTTTCTTCCTGTTGCAAATCCCTGATGTCTTCTTGTCCCTGGATGGGGTTACAAGATCCATCTGTGGGCTTTAAGCCCCCATGAAGGTCTGAGCTAATCATTCCCTCATGTGTACCTGTCCACTGGGCAAGGTCCTGCAACAACAACAAGTACACCCTTCAGGGGTTCATAAGTCATAGGGATCATAGCATGTAAATCACATCCAATAATTAAATTACCTAAACATGTGCATCAAACCCCCCTTAACCCAGATAAATGCTCAAAGACGTTATGCAATTTGACAAGTTAGGTTTGGAGAAGGTCTCATGGTGTCCTATTGGTCTAACCTTCCTCGAGTTTGGGGTGTTTCCCAAGTGGGAGCCAATCTAGGTCATGTAAGTGTATGAGGTGGCATAGGGTAAGTGTTTGGGCATGGGGTGCAGTAATAACAGGGAAATGTAGGTCTTACCTGTGGGTGCCTTTGTAGAGGGCAAGCTGCACCTTGTCCTAGATACTATTGTTTCCTAGCCTATTGATTGCCTTTACTCTTAGCTTCATTGCTTTTGATCTTTTTCTTTTGTGCTTCAAGGGAATACTTGAGGGACATTGTCCTGGCTTGATAACCAGAGGTGACAGCGTTATCCACAAACATTTCACGGAGATGAGAACGCTGGCTCGTGATGAGACCCCCTTTCTCTTGGCTATGCCACTACCATGGTTTGGTGACCAGATAGGTGGTAGTGTCATACTACTACATGCCCATGGTCATAATAGGTCGGCTTGTGATGAGACCTCCTATCTACCAACTAGTACCTTGAGTGTTTATTTATCTCATGGGTTGCCTTTTCTTACTGAGAAGCTTTTTATTGCTTTCTAGGGAATCCCTGGGCGAAGCATCTCAAAGGTTTCAATAGGATTTTAACTTTTTCGAACTACTTTTACCCTCTGGGCTTTTATCCCCTTCTTCCCACAAGGCAAGGTACAACCCTTCCTAGTGTGGCCAATCCCAATGCTCGAACAAAGGTAAGGGGAGATGAGAGGAATGAAGATGGAAAGTGGTAAGTATGGAGGGAACGGACGATGACCTTTCACAGACCCACTCAGTGGCAACCCATCCTAAAGGGAGATCAACTTACTAGGGCACCATGTCACCCTTCCAGGTATGAACAAGTCAAAGAGCATAATTTCCAAGCAAACGTTATGAAATGAAGGAGAATTCAATGCAACATATTCAAGTGCTTCAAGAATCAGAGTGACACATACCATGATACCCGGACTCATTACCTCATGGAGCAAGAGTTACTGCTACTTCAGGAACAGGCTGGTGGGATGGATACTGCTGCTGCTGATAAAGGGACTGCACTGAAAAAAGAGGGGCCCTCCGGGGCCATGCTCAAGTCGTCTGACTCTTAGTACTCCATGTTTAGGACTTGTGGGCCTCGAGACGTGATCTCCTTAGTTATCCCTAGGGTAGGGGATAACAGTTTTGACAGAGTTCTCTCTGCAGCCTTTTCAGATTTCCCATACATGAACTCTTCGAATTGATGCTTTAAGGATTTCTCACCTGTCACAAGAACTCTCAGACTTAAAAGGATTTTTTGAGAATATTTACTGTCTTTAAGGGCAGTTTAGGTCATTTACAGTCAGTCTCCTCCAACATCTCACTAGCCCTCAAGGACAACAATGATGCAGGGTGTTCTTCCTTTACATTCGAACTGCTGGATAACCTTTAGCGTCTAGAACAGAATACTCACTGCTGTGGAGAGAATTTTGATCCAAAAGGTCTTTATCTTAAATTTTAGTTAATTTTTTTCTTTTGCTTCTTTTGAATATTGTATTCTCTTTTGTTTAAGATTTCAAATTTTTCAAGATAGCACACAGTTCACTGTGCACTATCTCCCAACATTCAACATGCAACTTTGACTAACCATCAATCGTTAAGCTACATATAGTTTTGGGAAAAAAACAAACCACCCTTTTATTTCTCTTCGCCATATAGTACTGCAAATCCCAGTAACCAAACTATTTAACAGCATCAAATAGATGTTATTTTTTCACTCCAATGGTCAGCATGAACTCCACTATGATCTGTGTTTTCTTTGCCATGGCGAACAAATGTAAGCTGTTTCCTCAAATAATTCCACTACTGAACTTTAGCTTAGTATTTAATCACAAAATAGATTTAATTAATCCCTTTATAAAATTCCCTTTTTTTACTCTCTTGCAATATTTATCAGTAACAAAAACTTTTCCTTTTTTTATTCACCACACTAACCAAATCTCATCACAACGAATGCAGTGCCTGCATCTCTATTTGTTTCACATTAATTGACTTCATGTCAAATTATAAAAGTTTGGCCTACTGTTGATTTTGGCTTCATCTGACCAATATTCTGAATTTACTTAGACTGCTCCTTTATGTTAACATTTTATTTGGCACAGAATATGTGATTTTAACAATGATTAAGCTCTTAATGCTTTTTGTAGGGATGGCGAGATCAAATAAAAAAGCTGTCTTTGAATTGTGATTTTTTAAATTTCATGTTCATGGAAGCTTTACATTGTCGCTCTTTCTTTCTTTGTATGTCTCTATAGAAGGATTGCTCAACATTGACATGTCCTTTAAAGACTGTCTAAGAGATGCAGGAAAGATTGTTTATTTATTTAAATTTTTTAGGCCTCTAGCATGTTCCTTCCCAATGACTCAAAATGTCTGTTTTGCAGTTGGCATTGCTAGCAATCTATGTCTTCAGTCCTGTGGATATTCTTCCAGAAGGTAGTTCTGACTTTATTTCAGTTTGTTAATTTGAATGTGTCCAAATTGATATTATGTTTTCACTTATTTTAATTGCTTATTGTAGTCATTAAGATATGTTTGTTCTCTTTTTGGTCCATACTTTTCCACTATCTCAAATTATAATGACATGGCCTTTGAATGTGACAGGGATCTTAGGCATTGTAGGTCTACTGGATGACCTTTTGGTAGTACTTGTTGTCTTTTTCCACGTGGCTACGTTGTATCGCTCAGCTCTTTTTAGTCGTCATGGTGGCCGATCATAGTAGCTATTGACTTTTGAGGAAGACGCATTTCATTTGTTCTATTGATTTCCTCATTGATTTGTTCAGAATTTTGAGAGTTTCATGGAGGTTTCACTTTGTCCATATTATGTAAATCCTCTCCTTTATTTTTGCAGAAAAAGGAATGCATTATTCATTGAGCATATCTATTCCTAGAAATTGTTGCAAATATTCCATATTTTTATGTAGACTGTTGCATCTCTTTTATACATGATAAGTACTAACAATTAAGAGTTGGAGAATTTTCTAAATTTTCATACATAGGAGAGAACACTCCGTGGCATTGGCATTTTGTGGAGTAGGTTCTCAGAAAATTATTATCCCAGCCCCATGACAAAGGTGGTTGTGTGGTATGTGAAGTTCTCTGACAATCTAGGTGGGCTATGCCTATGTATTTTTGCTTATGGCATTAAATTCCAGGTCCTTGATTATCAATCAGTCTGGAAGCTGAAAGTATTTGCACCCTTCTAAAGTGTCCTATGGAAAGTTTCAATAATTCTCTTTGGCATAAACTGCCAAAATGTCTTTTGTCTTGTGGTTCTATTCTGTTATGATATTCTTATGATTTCATTTGTTTGATGCACTGAGTATGACTATTATACTATTTTGTTTTTGAAAAATTTGTCTTATATTTACAGAAAATATTTACAAACAGCAAACCAAAAAGTGAAGGGTATATGCAGTGGACTTTATATACTCTTCTAGAGAACTACTAGTACTGAAATAAAATCTGAATAAATTATGGAGTCAAAAGCTTCAACATCTTTGATCAACAAGGCTCCCTTGGCCAATAACTGGTGATGCATTTCATCATGCCAAATACCACAAAAACAAAACAAACTTACGCCGGATCTTTCAGAGGGTGAACGAGGCAAAAATTCTCAAGCAGTGCCAAATCCCAATGAAGGATGACAATGTAGCATGCTAGTGAATCCTGCCCTGAAGGACAATAGATTAATGGCCCTAAATGAACACCCAACAACTCCTAGCAAATTAACACTCCCAAAGGGTGTGCTTCACCATCTTAGAACAGGGAGAGACATGGCAAAGATCATCAGAAAGCTCACTCTTTGCCAATCAGGTCTTTAGAGGGGATCTCCTGCTAGGTGACAAGCCAGGGAAATACTTGAACTTGTAGGACAGTCAAACAATGAAACACTGTGAAGTCTGTGCACCCACCTATCCTCTTGGTCCATTGACATGCATCTTGCATTGAGAAACGAGGCTTGCAGATGTCGCTGTGTGCAACAACAAATAAGGCTGATGTGAATCATACTGCTGCAAGGGCATACCAAAGCTCCAACCCTCAATCCCTCCAAAACAATCCAATGAAAGACCCATACCAAAGGGAATACACAAATATCCTATGTTGCATTAGTTCTTGGCATGGGAAGAATGGTGGGCATGGGGGAAAGCGTCCTCAGGACGGCTAGAGTGCGCCCCCAAATTTTTCAGGGGTTGATGGGTTTGGGACAACAATTATATATATATATATTAAAAATTTAAAATTCACCATAAACATTTGTAGTTGCTTGTAAGCATGACAGGCTATACTATATAGTATTATTCACAGCCCTTACACTTGCCAGTTTTGAAAAACCTCAGGCAATTTAAAAAAGTGCCAAGTGACATTCCATTATTGGCCCCTATACATGAGAAAAATGCAGTTTAGCTTTAGTAAACTTTAGTGTAACTATTGTCAATTTGCAATAAGGTCCATGAAGAGTTTGTGAGACAAAGAACTGTCCACTAGAGTATCTTTTCTTCCTCGTATTTCTTGTTAACGATGATTATGTTAAAACTTAAAAGACATTCCCTTATCAATAGGTTCTGCAGATTTTGAAAGCCATGTTGAAAACCACTTCAAAACACTTTGTTTCTGTAAAGAGATTAGATCCATATTTCAGATTAAGGTGATTGAATAGGAATCCATTCAAACATTTAATACCCAATTTGTGTCACTACTATCTGATTGTTTTCACAATGCTTGAGGTTGGAATGGTGGAAGAAGTGGACTTGAATGAATCTTGGAAACCCATGTACAACATGTAAAAGTTGAGATGACCCCAAAAATGAGAAGAACAAGAGCAATAACCACAAGGATCAACCCTTTGAAATCTTGCATTTCCTATTTTTTTGACATGGAGGCTTTGCTTGTTGTAATGTTGTTGCCGAAAAGACAATAGTTATAAATCACAAGAAACTCAAATTGAAACCCATCAATACAAAACCCATGTTTTTAGCTGCAACTTGTACAACAGATTTAGATTCAGTGCAATACAAAAAAAAATGGATGGGAACAATGATCATATTGTCCAATCATCAATGTTCATTGTCAAAACTGAAGATACATCCCGGAATATCCTCGAAATCTGCCTAGAACATCCTTGAAGTCTGTCTGGAGCATCCCTGAAATCTGCCTGAAACGTATTGGGGGCGGATAATGAGACCTCGAGTCCCTGATGAAATCCCTAGCAGTTTGGGGACGTTTCTCAGGGTTCCCCAATTCCCCCAAATGCTGGAACAATGGATACAGGGTTCTTTTTGTGGGGGACTGGTCCTCATGGAACATAGCAAATATCTAACAATCACCCTAGCCCATATATAAGTCCAAGTTGAGGGAATCTAGTCAAGGGGATATTCCAACCCACCAGCTAAAAATCAGTATTGTGGGCACTAACCACAACACTTGATGCTAAGTGGAATGTGTCTAAAGAAGCATGAGCACCATCAACTAAACTCTCGACATTAATTGACATAAGGGAATCTTTAACAAAATGGTTTTTGACCCTCTTAGAGCCATCAAGTCGAAAAATATTCCTCACTTGCCCCTAAAGACGAGTAGCCTCCAACAAATAGATCAAGGCATCAACTGATTTGAAATGGATCACTATGTAATTATATTCCTAAGTCATAATGCATACATTATTTCCTAAGTGGTGGGAATGTGGTCCTTGAGTGTCACTTGTCAAGAGAGAAATTCATATTTAAAGTATGGGCTTAGTGGAAAAGCCATTCATGCCATCATTGTTCTCTTCCATTCTTGCTTTGGTATGTTGTTTGTGAGCTTGGGGAGCCATTGAGACCTTGTGACATGAGTACCTTGAGGATTCTAGGTGAATCCTGTGTGATTATTGGGAACAATTCTCCTTGGGTTGCCTTGGGGAAGGTTGGAGCCCTGGAGAGAGAATTGTTTGGGATAGGTTTTTCCTTATTGTGAGGCTTGGAGGGGTACCTGGAGACTCCATGAGAGCCGTTGGAGCCCCTGGAGTCACAACTTTGAGACTTCCTGTCCAGCCTGTGTTGGAGCCTTGCAAGGGATGTGGGAGAGTTTGAGGCACTGCGGTGTTGAAAGGGGGTACACTTCCTTGGGTTGTGCAGGTTGAGGGGAATGAGAGGTTGTTCATTGGAGTTTGGTACCTTGGGCTAGTTTGAACTGAGTATTGACTGTGATACTTTAGTTGACCTAGAGAGAGCGCCTTTGCGTTGGTGGAGTCATATCCCTAGCTTGGAGGTGATTTGCCACTGAGAGCACTGGAGCAGCAGAGTCTATGGCTGGGTGGAACGTCTGAGGTCTACAGCCAGTTGATGTCATTTACACAAGATAAGTGTTATGATTATGGTTTTATGTGTTTAATGCTATGTTTTATCTTGCGTACATATGCTGTTTATGGTTTATATGTGTTTATGCATGTTTATATCACTGTTCTTGTTATGTTATATGTGACATATCATGGTATGGTTTATATGTGTTTATGCATGTTTATATCACTGTTCTTGTTATGTTATATGTGACATATCATGGTAGTATGCATTATGCATTCATGACAGGGCAGAATTATGGTACCATGGATATCTTAGTGAAGGAATTATACCTGGTAGGATGACAAGGATGTGGAATTGAGGTATCAAAGAAGACTATATGGTTATACGAGCCTTTAGGAAGGCCGTAATGGTATAATTAAAGGTATCAGGGTTATATTAAGAGCCAGGTTAAAAGAAATTTGAAAGTACAGTATGTACAGATTCAGATCTGTAGTGATGTGGCTCAGAGAAAAGTCTCGGCATGTTACATTGTGGTATCATAGCTAGGATGGGGGTCTGGCTCTGTTACACCAATCCTCCTTGCACTTGTTCAAACTTCAAATGAGAAACCTCAACTTTCGTAAACTTGGTATCCAGAGATTTGAGATCTATCTGGCTGATCATATGGATGTGTGGGTATAAGGACAGTGTGTGTGTACAAATACATCTGCACAGCAAAAGACAGTCATGGGTACAACAGCAGGTATGGGTACTATTCTTATTAGCAGTGAATGGAACTTTATCGATCTTAAGTTTGGTTATTATTTGGGTGATTTCCATATGCACGAAATGATTAAGTGGGATAAATAGTGACATTTACCATTCATTACGAGGAGGTTTTACAATGCATACTTGAAATATACCGTGTATTGAATTTATGATCATTTCTGTTTACAGATGCTTCGGGCCATTTTGTTTCAAGTCAATATGAATTTTATAAGGATTCTGCAACAAGAAATTATTCTTGACAATCCTTTTGCCGGTTTTGGATAGAAAATATTGTGGTGATTTGAGTACTGGAAATCTTGTGTGATGGTGGGTTTGATTTAAAACAAAGATGGATCAATTGTTTATACGGTAAATAATCGAAAGTATAGAAGGAATATCACCTCAAACTGAGAAACTAGTTTTTCCAAGAGTAGTTTTTGGTAACGACACTTTTAAGATTTCAGAAAACTGTATATGGCGCATAGGTATTTACAATGTAATATTAATCAATAGATTATTATACCTGATCAGCTCTTTGGGACCTGTCTGTTTTCTTAATTTGAAAACGGAATTTATAGTGTTTTGGGGTGTAAAATTAAGATGTCCCTGCCCCGTTAAATTATCTATAAATATCTTTTCAAGGTAAATGTTAGCTACACTTTTTATCATATTATTTCGCATAGAAAAAGAATTTAAAAACAAAAAAATCTCGCTATTTCCAAGACCTTGTCATAATATTTTGCATATAAACAAAAATTCACCTATATAAATAATAATAATCATATTATTTGGCATATAAAACTAATTAAAAAAAAATCTCATCATTTTTATAAATATTCCTTTTAAAACCAAATCATATTATTTGACATATAAAAATATATCTCATCTTTTTTATAAATATTCCTTTTAAAACCAAATCATATTATTTGACATATAAAAAGATTTTATAAATATTCCTTTGAAAACCAAATCATATTATTTGACATATAAAAAGATTTTTAAAGTACAAGGAAAACTTTTGGCATATAAAATTAATTTAAAAAAAATAAAAATCTCATCATTTTTATAAATATTCCTTTTAAAACCAAATCATATTATTTGACATATAAAAATATATCTCATCATTTTTATAAATATTCCTTTTAAAACCAAATCATATTATTTGACATATAAAAAGATTTTTAAAGTAAAAGGAAAAATTCCAATTGTTTATATAAGTATAATGTATATTAAATGCCTTTTTAAAACCAAATCATATGATTTGACATATGAAAATAATAATAATCATATTATTTGGAATATAAAACTAATTTAAAAAATAAAAATCTCATCATTTTTATAAATATTTCTTTTAAAACCAAATCATATTATTTCACATATAAAAAGATTTTAAAACCAAATCATATTATTTCACATATAAAAAGATTTTTAAAGTAAAAGGAGAAATTCCAATTGTTTATACAAGTATAATGTATATTAAATGCCTTTTTAAAACCAAACCAAATCATATTGATAATGATGATGATTAACATTCAATAAGACTTTATTGGTCTATCAGACTTTAAGAGGGTAAGTGATTACTTGTGATTCTTTAGAATTTTGTTTTTGTGCTCGAAAAACATTAAGGGAAGCTTTCCAAGATCACCATACGTTTGTTGAGTTAAGAGGTTAGGAAGGTTGGTAGTGTGATCAATATTTTGAAAATGAGATCTAATATGGGTATAGGCTGGACAATCTAAGAGAAAGTGCTTTTCATCTTCAGCCTTCTTAGTGTTACAAAGGTGACACACTCTTTCATCCCATGGCGTTTTAGGAATTGACCAACGCCTAGTTTCACTGTGGAGCTCGTGAGAATTTGTTCTTATCTTAGCAATGCTTATTTTTTTCTTTACACTTGGCAAAACAGATAGATAATTTTGATCTTCTAGATTATGGTTGATTACATCTTTATAATACTTTAATTTTCTTTTTTCCTTAACTTTTTATCACACTACATTTTTTCCTTAAATTTTGATTTGACGTTTTTTTAATAGTATCTTTATTTTGCAAAATGGTTTCTTCCATGATTCCCCAATAGTTTAACCAAGACCGGACGTCTTTATGCCATCCTCGCTTGAGTCGATGGTGGTTATGACTTGATTTTGAAGCAATTTTAGGTAGCCTCTTGTCATTCATGTTTAATTTGTTCTTATTCATTAGGTATATAGTCATAGCCATGCTCTTAATGAGGGAGAGGCTTGTTTCTACGGGGAGGATGGGATAGGGCGTATTTCCTTTAATTTTGAGATTATAGGTTATAAAATTCTTTTGTATTTGCTCTATTTTTTATAGAATTCACGAGAGATACTACAGCCCCAGACTTCACATCCATAAAGACTAACAGGTGTAACAAGAGTCTCAAAGAGGAGTTTCTTCTTATCCCAACTCCAAAGATTAGTTGATTTACAATTGTTTTCAAGCCCATAATAAACTTTCAATCCCCCAATAATCCTTTTCTCAATGCTATAATTCCAATTAAGCCTGTGGTGAATATTAATTCCAAGATATTTGTATGAAGTCGCATCCTCCAAGTTATTGTTGTCATATACAAAGATATCATAAAGGGATCTTATTGGATTTAATAATCATGACCTTAGTCTTATCAGTATTAACAGTCATACCCATATTGGAGCCAAAATCCTTGAGGATTCTTAGTTGGTTTTCAAGATCATGGGGACTCCTTGCCATAAAAACGATACCATCGGCATAAAGAAGAAGATTGATGACTATACTAGTGAGAGTAGGGCCGACACAACTTGCTTTTTCCAAGCATTCTTCTAATTTATCAATGTATATGCCAAAAAAGGTAAGGGACAAGGGACAACCTTGTTTGACTCTGATATTGCAGTTAATCTCTTTTGACCAGCCCTCAGTGTTTTTAAACTTAGCAATTACGTCATCATACATCCTTATTGCAACAACCCTCAACTCAAGAGGCATTTTTATCTCTTCAAACCTATTCCAAAGGTTCTTCCTAGGAACCATGTCAAAAGCTTTTCTAAAGTCAACAAAACAACAAAAAATATTGGTTTTAGTATTGTGGAACTCCTCTGCAATGATCCTAAAGGTAACAAGATGGTCCACAGTTGAATGATATCTCCTAAACTCGGCCTGGCTTGGCCTTTAGCTCTTTTACTGTGACTTTCTGTCCAAATGCTAATCTTCTCTTCCAAAATAATTCCATAAAGCTTGACTAAAATCGGGCTAATCATAATGGTCCTATAATTAGAGGGAATTTTTTATCCCCATTTTTAAAAATAGGAACAATGAGGCTTTGCATCCAGGGTTTAGGGAAGCCCTACTTGACTGCTAAATTGAAGAGCTTATGTATGCGAGGGATCAGGATTGGCCCTAAAAAATTTCAGCTTGGTAGCCTTCAATGTCCTTAGCTTTCCCATTTGCAAGCCGCTTAACCTCGAACTCTATGTCATCTAAAGAAAAAACTTCTTCATTTGTAGGGACAATAGGAATGGTGTCCATAGCATTACGGAACTCGTAAAGACTTTTACGGTAGGAATTCCAGTCCGTTAAGGGAATCCTATTATTTTCTTTAGTATTACGTTTTAGAATTTGGTTCCAGAACTTCTTAGGATCCAACTTATTTGACATATAAAAAGAATTTTAAAGTACAAATCATATTATTTGACATATAAAAAGAATTTTAAAGTACAAATCATATTATTTGACATATAAAAAGAATTTTAAAGTAAAAAGAAAAATTCCTATTGTTTATATAAGTATAATGTATATTAAATGCTTTTTTAAATCAACTTTTTAGTTTATATTTTGGGTTAAAACACTAGCGATATATATTGTTATATTATGTGGAATATAAAAAGAATTTAAAAGATAAGGTGGGCTAATTTTAATAGTTGAGTGCTTTGATCTTCATGTAAGAGGTTTTGGGAGGTAGAGTTGTCTCTATTGCATGTCTCACTTGATGACCCCACTGGTTCAAACATTGCAATAAGTGTTGATAAGTTTATAATGCGTATTATCTACAAAAACGATGGGAAGTGTCTAGAGGTTTACCTGTGAAACTTTTTGGGGAAAAAAAACTCGTCATTTCCATAAATAAAATGTTCTTAAGCACACATACTTACACATTTATCACTAGTTTGCATACTAGAAAACACCATTGACTCTAAAGAAAAAAAGGTCACCAACATTAGGTGATAAAATGACATGAACAATTGTCCTCTTGAAATTTGCCATATCCTGGATTTTGAAATTCACCATAGCTAAAACCATCGTTGGTCATTAAACATACAAAATTTCTAATGATATCTAATAACACCAAAAAATGTTGGCACACATCCAAGCAAAAAATCATTAATGCATGCCTAACAATAAACAATATTATTGTTGAAATTAGGTACAATTTGCCACAACTATAGGATATGCTTTGGGCTTGTTTAACCAATTATTTGAAGAGGTGGAATGACAACCACTGGTCTTGATCCATTGTTCCACTTTAGCAATTTGGCCACTTCTAAAATGTCTAATATAACACATGGCACTAATCATATAATGGTGGATGTGGAGCATAGTCATGTCAACCACATGCCTAACTCTAGTTATGTCGCCTTTGCTTATGCTCATACTTGACTACATTATGGTGAGGCTTGTGTTGGCCTAGCCCTTAACAAGACATTTGAGGGGGGCATTGACTACCTAGGTTTGGAATGGTTCAACAAGTCATGACATTTGTGTAGAGGACTTACCCTATTTCTTCAAAACTTGAGGCAAAGGTAAGGTCTAGAAAAGTTTTTTAAATTGGGCATGAATTTGTAGAGACATTATCAAAACCAAACTCTCGTTAGAGAAATAAACGAAATTATCATGCTTATCATTCGTAAGCTAATTTTTGTTATGAATACTCCAACAACAAAATCCATTGTCCAAACTTGTTAACCCTAGAAAGGTAGCTTTCTAGGTTGATTAAAACCAAGTGAATTGCTTGCAGAGGCCATCATCTCATTCCTAGGCAACTTGTATGTTTCAAACGTACTAGAATATGTGTTGGGAAGTTTAAAAAATGATTGCAAAATGCACAATAATGTTGAGCTACCTTGGATGACTTAGGCATCAAGTAGCGATTAGTGCTTCATGCACCATAGATCACAAAAATGTGGTTTTCTTAGGCTTTATCATCAACTTCCATATTGGGTTGATCATCAAGTGTAGAGTTGGATCTGGGTTGAGCTATTTGTAACCCTATGTAGGTTTGTATTGGACAAAGTGCTTTTTTCATAGCCAAATCAAATCCTTTGAGCAATTTTTTGCATGAGATCTACCAGCTGGAATGACAACTAATGATTATTCTTCATTTGCTTCAACTCATCAAAAGTATTTCAATCTTTGGTTTTTGAGTAACATATATATTGAGAGGTTTTAATGCTTTTACCCCAAAAGGGAAGGATTCAAGGCAAAGGCCTCTCAACAAGTGGTTTGTCTTCCATAAGGATCATTGCCAACCACCAACAATAATGCTCATTAAAGATTTCTTTAGGTGCTCATCATTCCATTGAGGAAAGGATTTGACAACTTCTATAACCCCTACAACTACTCTTAGGGACATACAACCCTTAAATCTTGGTCGGGGCAAGGGTAGTGAGGAGGGACTAAAAACTAAGGCTCCGCCATTGTTTCTTCCCATAAAGAGCTACGAAAGATATGCAAATTGCACACCAATTCCTAGGTTTCATCCCTTGTAACTATTTGATAATTCCATTTAGCACACAAGACATTTTCTTGTCTACATACATTAATAAGTTATAACCCTCATTGATCTTTCGAAGTATAACAAAGGTTCCAATCCACTCAATGGAAGTCTCTCTTTTCTTTCTAATTAGATGAGGGAATAGCTTGCACAAGCTTCTCAATTATAACATAAGCATTGATTAAGGGAGACTAACAAGATGAATAATAAGGGTTTTTGTGAGAACTTTAATGTATATCTTATAGTGGGAAACCAAAGAAAACAATTTAGTAATCCATTGAGTGACAATGTAAGTCTCTCTTTTCTTTCCAATTAGCCCAGAGAATAGATTGCTCAAGCTTCTCAATTATATCATAAGCATCGATAAGCAGAGACTAACAAGACGAATACTAAATATGGGTTGTAGCATGAACTTTAATGTATATCTTATAGTGGGCAACCAAAGAGAACAATTTTGTAATCCATTGAGTGACACCTTTTTTCATTTGCTTATGTCAACAATCAATTGTTAGAACTCCTCTAGGGAGGCATGGAAGGAAAACAATAACCCACAAAATTTAAGTTTGAGTGGGTTGGATCCAAATCCATCTTGTGTTTGCTAGCCAATCAAACGAGGGGCCTACACCGTGAACATGTTTTTTTGTATGCTCATACTATATCTAGAGGCAACATAGAGTGTGTTTAGGCACTCAATAGTACTTTGATTGGAAGTCTCATTCTCTTGAATGGTTAGGATAAGAGCATCATCAAAATGTTCATTTGTCAGTGGTAAATCTTCTTGGCCAAGAAGATTAATTGTCCCCAACCTTGATAATTAAGACTTTCAATTACCATCACATTCAATGTTGACAGCAATGGGAAATCTTGATGAGTAGAGGTGACAACCCAATTTCTTTAGAATTAATTACAATAACGATTAGGCATGTGGATGCATCAACAAACATAATTTTTTGCCACAAATGGAGTTTCTACACCTTGAATGGAGAAACGATATCAACAAAGGGCCTTTAACATGGAAAAAATGAATAATCATCGCCATCAATCATAGGATTTTTCAAAGTTAATCTTTAGGAATAACATGTTGAAGCCAATAGATGTAACCCACCACATAATGCTTTTCAAACCAAACAATATCATTGCAAATATATTGAAATGAGTTTTCTTTGGCTATATAATTTCAGGGAAAATATAATTCACTTTTAATGCTAAGGTCTCAACAAATATTTTAAACAAAACATGAACCACAATGAGCGACAATGTTGAAGCAAGATTGCATGGCCACCACAAAATTTCTCCATTGTTTCTTGCAATTGGAATACCATCTTATACCAATTAACACATTCTCTTTTGATATTTTCATGTTTAAGCCCCATTAGTCTCAGTAGTTGTGTTGCACTTAGAGGCCATTGTGATTATGAGGGCCTAGAAAAAAAAATCATTGGGCCTACCCCCATTCTAATTCAGTGAAGCTTGCTCAATCTCAACCACCATTGGGTTTTGTTGCTTCAACAACTTTTAGGGTGTGATGTAGTTTCAATGCACATCTTTGAAAATCCCTATCAAATGGATTGAGTTGCAACCTCTTGTTGGTGGCATTGAATTCTTTTGTAGTATCTCTTTTACACCATATTTTGATGGTAGCAATTTTCCTTAGAGTCCTTAAAAAGCGAGGTGGTCTTTGCACGAAGATCAATCCACCAAATAATCTACGTATTATATGTACAAGTTAAAGGAATTAAGTTCCAAACTTCTTGAATCTTGTACAAGCATCTCCGCTAATTCATATGAGATATATTCGTATCATAATGAGATCTTGGAATGCATGGTTTGTTACCTCCCTAGGGGACATCAAATAAAACATGTTGGTGCTCTAGCTACTCCTTGAATTGTATTGGCTCATTGGTTGTCAAAATAAATAAAAAAACTGCATGAAGAGCTTGGGCTAATTAAGACATTTCAAACCCCTATCCCTTCCTCATCTAATATTGGACCAAGAGTGGAATACAAGTTGAACTAAGAATCCATTTATTTATGGCTCCAACCATGTGGGAGAAACA
>JASDQU010752172.1:16498-29071 GCA_032191745.1 Picea mariana
ATTGACCAACGCCTAGTTTCACTGTGGAGCTCGTGAGAATTTGTTCTTATCTTAGCAATGCTTATTTTTTTCTTTACACTTGGCAAAACATATAGATAATTTTGATCTTCTAGATTAGGGTTGATTACATCTTTATAATACCTTAATTTTTTTTTTCCTTAACTTTTTATCACACTACATTTTTTCCTTAAATTTTGATTTGACCTTTTTTTAATAGTGTCCTTATTCTGCAAAATGGTTTCTTCCATGATTCCCCAATAGTTTAACCAAGACCGGACGTCTTTATGCCATCCTCGCTTGAGTCGATAGTGGTTATGACTTGATTTTGAAGCAATTTTAGGTAGCCTCTTGTCATCCATGTTTAACTTGCTCTTATACATTAGGTATATAGTTATAGCCATGCTCTCAATGAGGGAGAGGCTTGTTTCTACGGGGAGGATGGGATAGGGCGTATTTCCTTTAATTTTGAGATTATAGGTTATAAAATTCTTTTGTATTTGCTCTATTTTTCTATAGGATTCACAAGAGATACTACAGCCGCAGACTTCACATCCATAAAGACTAACATGTGTAACAAGAGTCTCAAATAGGAGTTTCTTTTTATCCCAACTCCAAAGATCAGTTGATTTACAATTGTTTTCAAGGCCATAATAAACTTTCAATCCCCCAATAATCCTTTTTTCAATGCTATAATTCCAATTAAGCCTGTGGTGAATATTAATTCCAAGATATTTGTATGAAGTCACTTCCTCCAAGTTATTGTTGTCATATACAAAGATATCATAAAGGGATCTTATTGGATTTAATAATCATGACCTTAGTCTTATCAGTATTAACAGTCATACCCATATTGGAGCAAAAATCCTTGAGGATTCTTAGTTGGTTTTCAAGCTCATGGGGACTCCTTGCCATAAGAACGATATCATCGGCATAAAGAAGAAGATTGATGACTATACCAGTGAGAGTAGGGCTGACACAACTTGCTTTTTCCAAGCATTCTTCTAATTTATCAATGTATATGCCAAAAAGGGTAAGGGACAAGGGACAACCTTGTTTGACTCTGATATTGCAGTTAATCTATTTTGGCCAGCCCTCAGTGTTTTTAAACTTAGCAATTACGTCATCATACATCCTTATTGCAACAACCCTCAACTCAAGAGGCATTTTTATCTCTTCCAACCTATTCCAAAGGTTCTTCCTAGGAACCATGTCAAAAGCTTTTCTAAAGTCAATAAAACAACAAAAAATATTGGTTTTAGTATTGCGGAACTCCTCTGCAATGATTCTAAAGGTAACAAGATGGTCCACAGTTGAATGATATCTCCTAAACCTGGCCTGGCCTGGCCTGACCTTTAGCTCTTTTACTGTGACTTTCTATTCAAATGCTAATCTTCTCTTCCAGAATAATTCCATAAAACTTGGCTAAAATCAGGCTAATTATAATGGTCCTATAATTAGAGGGAATTTTTTATCCTCATTTTTAAAAATAGGAACAATGAGGCTTTGCATCCAGGGTTTAGGGAAGCCCTACTTGACTGCTAAATTGAAGAGCTTATATATGTGAGGGATCATGATTGGCCCTAAAAAATTTTAGCTTGGTAGCCTTCAATGTCCTTAGCTTTCCCATTTGCAAGCCGCTTAACCTCGAACTCTATGTCATCTAAAGAAAAAACTTCTTCATTTGTAGGGACAATAGGAATGGTGTCCATAGCATTACGGAACTCGTAAAGACTTTTACGGTAGGAATTCCAGTCCGTTAAGGGAATCCTATTATTTTCTTTAGTATTATGTTTTAGAATTTAGTTCCAGAACTTCTTAGGATCCAACTTATTTGACATATAAAAAGAATTTTAAAGTACAAATCATATTATTTGACATATAAACAGAATTTTAAAGTAAAAAGAAAAATTCCTATTGTTTATATAAGTATAATGTATATTATTTTTAAATCAACTTTTTAGTTTATATTTTGGGTTAAAACACTAGCGATATATATTGTTATATTATGTGGAATATAAAAAGAATTTAAAATATTTGGATATATATTGTTATATTATGTGGAATATAAAAAGAATTTAAAATATAAGGTGGGCTAATTTTAATAGTTGAGTGCTTTGATCTTCATGTAAGAGGTTTTGGGAGGTAGAGTTGTCTCTATTGCATGTCTCACTTGATGACCCCATTGGTTCAAACATTGCAATAAGTGTTTATAAGTTTATAATGCGTATTATCTACAAAAACGATGGGAAGTGTCTAGAGGTTTACCTGTGAAACTTTTTGGGGAAAAAAAACTCGTCATTTCCATAAATAAAATGTTCTTAAGCACATATACTTACACATTTATCACTAGTTTGCATACTAGAAAACACCATTGACTCTAAAGAAAAAAAGATCACCAACATTAGGTGATAAAATGACATGAACAATTGTCCTCTTGAAATTTGCCATATCCTGGATTTTGAAATTCACCATAGCTAAAACCATCATTGGTCATTAAACATACACAATTTCTAATGATATCTAATAACACCAAAAAATGTTGGCACACATCCAAGCAAAAAATCATTAATGCGTGCCTAACAATAAACAATATTATTGTTGAAATTAGATACAATTTGCCACAACTATAGGATATGCTTTGGGCTTGTTTAACCAATTATTTGAAGAGGTGGAATGACAACCACTGGCCTTGATCCATTGTTCCACTTTAGCAATTTGGCCACTTCTAAAATGTCTAATATAACACATGGCACTAATCATATAATAGTGGATGTGGAGCATAGTCATATCAACCACATGCCTAACTCTAGTTATGTCGCCTTTGCTTATGCTCATGCTTGACTACATTATGGCGAGGCTTATGTTGGCCTAGCCCTTAACAAGACATTTGAGGGGGCATTGACTACCTAGATTTGGAATGGTTCAGCAAGTCATGACATTTGTGTAGAGGACTTACCCTATTTCTTCAAAACTTGACCCAAAGGTTCAAGGTCTAGAAAAGTTTTTTAAATTGGGCATAAATTTGTAGAGAGATTATCAAAACCAAACTCTCGTTAGCGAAATAAACGAAATTATCATGCTTATCATTCGTAAGCTAATTTTTGTTATGAATACTCCAACAACAAAATCCATTGTCCAAACTTGTTTTTTTTTGACGAAAACGGTTATAGAGATTGTATTAAAAAAGGGGTGGACTGGCCACAGATTCAGTTACAAAAGAGACCCCGAATTTCTTCGTGCCTGTCTTTCTGAAAATCCCTTCTAAATCTATAGCTATAGACTTTACTCCTGAGCTAAGCTTCTGTAACCTTCACCAGGTACAAAGTTATTTACAGCAATGGCTTCTATACAAAATGCCATTTGCTGAAGAGAGATTTTGCTAACAGAGTACTAGTGAGATGGATTAGTTCATGGGGTCTTGCTTCCAGTCGCTGTTTAGTTGAGCCATCTTTGCTTCCAGCTGATCAATTCGTTCTTCAAATTCCCGTTGAGGGTTCTTTAGCTCCCCGTGAAGCTTATCCAGCTCCTCTGAAAACCCGATCCTTGCAGTGGTGATGTCCTCCTCCAGTTTCTCCATTCTTCTTCCTGCTTCTGAATCCAAATTTTCAAGAAAATCCAGCTGATACTGGAGCATTTGCTTCAGATTTTCCAATGTTTTATCCATCTCCTTGAGCCTTTCCTCTGTGCTTGGTTTGCTGGTCGAACTTGAGGCCATTCCTGAACGCGTCCCCTTTCTGCCTACGCCTTGCTCTTTTCTGATGAAAACTTCACGACCTTGCTGCCCTGGATAGACTGCGATCTCGCCGTGGTAGTGGGATGAGAGTGGGGGTTCGCCCTCTTTTCAACTCCTCCTTCACTCTTTCTCATCATTTCCCTTCGATTTGCAAGATTTGTGAGGGATGGCCGCGCAGATTTCCTGTCTCCACCAAATCTGTGACGCTCCTTCTCATGGTACTGAACTGTCCCTCTCTTCCAATCAAATGTTCTGACGCGTCCTGGTCTCATCGATTCCCCCGATTTCCTGACTGTTGACTTAGCTTGCATTTGAATATGAGAGGGAGGGCAGATCAGATTTTAAGGGAGTGCCACGCTAACTACCATTCCGTTCACTTCCAATACCCCCGGCTCCAGAAGTGTGCCTCTATTGGCTTCCTCGTCCGCTTCCCCATTCAAGTCCCTCAATACATGAAATAGTTTATACAACTTGAAGTTCCTTAGGAGGAGGTGGATCTTGTCAAGAAGGTTATTGAGAATTGCACTTTGAGTCTTAGAGTGGCGAATTAAGGCCTATATAATCACCCTTGAGTCACCAATTATTATCAAGTCCTGGATCCTGTGTTTTTTTGCTTGGATTATCCCTTGCCAAAGAGCCATGGCCTCAGCTCTATTGTTGGACTCAATTCCTAAGCCTAATGCGAAATGTATTGTTGTAGCCTCAATGGGATTTTCAATTATCCCCCCTCCTCCAGCTTGGCTTGGATTGCCTTTTGAGGCCCCGTCAAAGAATAAGATAGGGGTGTTTCTTCCTCTTTTCCAATTGGCAAACTCCTGTTTGTCTTTCCTGACCAATCTTCTTTGATTAGATTGCTGGTTTCCCTGCCCATGTGACAATGGATCTTGAACTGGCTTAGCCAGAGTTCCTCTAAAGCGTCCAGCGTGTGGTTCTTATTTGAATTGCAGAGATAAGGGGCAGACTCACCAAAGAGAGCATGAATTTTGTTGACGACCATGGCTACGCTTCTTTGGTTATCCCTGAAGATTCTATCATTCCTTTCTAGCCAAAGGTTCCACAGGATAAACTTTGGAAGTACTTTCCACATAGTGAAGGCTTGGTTTCTTTTCTTTATAGAAAAAGGGTAGAAGGAGTCCCAATGGAGAAGGAGACTTCTTATATCTGGGGGAAGATTGAGGGCACTTTGGGTTCCTGTTGCTAGCTTCCAGACTTCTTTGGAGAAAACACAGTGGAGGAGGAGATGATCTGTGGTTTCTTCAGCAAGTAAACATAAGGGACACCTGTAGGGACCTTCCCAACCCCGTCTTTTGAGGTTCTCCCCTGTTTGGATGCTCTTGTGCGCCAATGTCCATATGAAAAGGTCGATTTTTGGGATGGACTTGGGCTGCCAGATTGCTTTCCAGAGTGTCGGATTAGGCAGGGCAGTGGGGACGCTGGTGAAGATTTGGTAGCCCTCTGCTGTAGTGTAGTTCTTTGCATTCCCTCCCCAGCCTCTTTCGTCTTTACCTTTCTTTTTTAAAGGGGCTTTCCCTTGAAGACAACTTTGAAGGGTGCTCCAGTCCTTTTCTAGATCAGCAGGTCTATTGGGCACTCCCCACCCTTGCCAAGTCTGTTGTTTGTCCTCTCCCCAAATTGAGATGTCAGCGAGAGTAACAATGTTTTGAATGTCCATCCAGCCTTTGAGGCGGTGTAGATCCTGTCGCAGCTCTAGGGGGGGTCTCCCATAATTGAGTCTTGCCAGATTTTGATTTTCTTTCCATTTCTTGGCACCCATGTGAGGTGAGGACTGAAATGTGGCAGAGCCTTTTTGCAGATGGTGAAGATAGGGGAGCCTTTCGAATCTTTGCAAGGGAAGTCTAAGCTTCGATTCCTGGGCCCTCTAAAATATTTCTTCCAGAGCGCTAGTTTGCTCCAAGCTGGTTTGCCAGTGACCATCCTCCAAAGCAATTTTGCCCCCAATGCCAGATTTTGAGCTTGGGTTTTTTTAAAGTTTAGGCCCCCTTCCAGGTAGGGCTTTGAGGTTTTTTCCCAACTTATCAAATGCAATTTCCTCCGTGTCTGCTTTCCTCCTTCCCACAAGAAACGCCTTTGAAGTGCTTCGATTTTTTGGATGACGGTGGCAGGGGCTAAAAGCAACGAGCTCTGATAGATGGGGATGCTGGTCACCACAGATTTAATCAGGACAACCTTCCCTGCTAAATTTAACCAGTTCGCCCCCCAGGAGGAAAATTTACTTTTTAATTTGTCTATCAGATGGTTCCATTGAGAGGCTCTTGGGGTAGATTTAAAAATGGGGATTCCCAGGTATTTAAAGGCCTCCCAATTAGTGTGCCCTTCCATCCCTAGAACTCTGGTGATTGCCAGCATCTCATTTGGCGTGATATTCCATCCATAGATTTTACTTTTAGCTTGGCTTATTTCACTTCCGGAGACTGCAGCGTAAGCGTCCAACTCTTCCTTAAACTTTTTTGCTATTATTGGACTTGCTCCCCCCAACAACAGTGTATCGTCCGCAAATTGTGCATGGTTTATTTCTTTTACCCCTTGCACGATTCTTAGTCCCTGGAGGTTTTTATGAACTTGGGAGTTTTCCAGCTGATAGCTTAAGACTGAAGCTTGGATTGCATAGAGAAGGGGCGAAAGGGGGCATCCTTGTCTTAAACCCCTGGAAGCTTGGAATAATTTTGTTACTTTCCCATTCACCAATGGGGCTATCCATGGTGATCCGATACAAGATTTTATCCAGTTTACAAAGGTCGAATTAAAACCAAACTTTCTCATTACTTCAAATAAGAAATTATGTCTAACTCTATCAAAGGCATTAGCGAGATCCAGTTTAATGATCACACCTTTGTCTTTCCTTCTGATACTTGAGTGAAGGGCCTCTTGAACAAGGATGATGTTATCGGCAATATGCCTAGCTTTGATGAAGCCTCCTTGATTTTCAGGAACAATGAGAGGGAGGATTGACTTGAGTCGATTGGCTATAACTTTGGTGAGAATTTTATAGCTTGTGTTGCAAAGGGAGATTGGCCTGAAGCGGTTGAAGGAGATTGCTCCTTTCTCCTTCAGGATGAGTGCCAGGAAGGACGAGTTGGTGCTTCCACCTAGCTTGCTGCTCTGCTGTGATTTCTTGATCATTTTGGTTAGATCCTTTTTGATTATATCGCAACATTGCTGATAGAATCTGGCAGTGAACCCATCCGGCCCAGGGGCCTTGTCTGGGTTCATTTGGTCCAGGGCCTCCTTTATCTCTTGCTGCGATACCTCCCTGGTTAGCTTGCTGTTGATATCCTCATTTATGAGGCCTGGGATAATGGTGAGAGGGTACATCTGTGGGTCTATTTCTGTCCCTTGTGGTTCTGTGTAGAGCGTCTCAAAGGCTTCAAAGGCTGCTTGTTTTATGCCCTCTGGATCTGCAATTGTTTTATTTTGGACTTGTACTTCTGTAACTGCTTTGTATTGTTTCCTTGCCTCCACTTTCTTGTGGAAATAGCTTGTATTTTATCTCCTCCTTTCAGCCAAAGACTTCTTGATTTTTGCCTCCAGTAGATTTCCTCCTCTCTGCAGGCTTTGTGCCATTGTCTTTGAAGGCCGCCTTCATGTTGCAGGACTTCTTGCGTGACCTTTTGGTGTTCCATTTCTAGTTGGTGGCTCTCAAGCTGCATTTGGGCTGCTATGCGCATGGCTATTGGATTTGGATGGCTCTTTGCCCAAAGTTTAAGGGCTCTTTTTAATCTTCTTAGTTTTTCCTCCCAAGCATAAAAAGCTGAGCCTTTAACAGCGCTGTTCCACGTTTTGGAAACTAGAGAGAGAAAGTCTTTGTCTTGGATTCAAGCCGGACTAAATCTGAAAGGGATGGGTCCTCTGACTTGGTCTTTTTTAATTTCTAGGCGAATGGGCTTGTGATTTGATACACTGTGGGGCAGGATCTCTGCATTTGCTGTGAGTCCTAGTAACAGAAGGGAGCTTTGGACTAGAAATCTATCCAGTCTGGCAGCTATGTACCCAGGACCGATCCTTTTATTTGTCCACGTGTAAAGTCCTTTGGCCGGCTTGATGTCTAGAAGGTCCTAGGCTGAGGCTAGATCTTCCACCCATTCTCTAGCCGAGTCTCTCACTATGGAACCCCCTCTTTTTTCCTCTTGAGCTAAGGTTACATTCATATCCCCATCGAGAATGATATTGCTGAGATCATTTTGCTGTAGGTAGTCTTGTAGGGACTCCCAACATTGTTTTTTTTCCCCTAACTGCTGCGGCACATAGATATTAAAGATGCTTACCTGGTAACCCGAGTCTTTGTGGAGGAGTTTGGTGTGAATCCAGTGCATGCATGTGTCAGAGCTGACCAGGTCTATTTTGGAGGTGTTCCACAAAGTGAAGAGTCCTCCTAAGGCACCTCTGGCGTTTTCAGCTATTCCTTGGCTGCCTCTCCAAACGTTCAACGAAGTTTTAAGTGAGTCTTGCTGGCTCATTTTGGTCTCCTGGAGAAGGAGGATGTTTGCTTTAGAGGCTTTGATTATATCCTTAAGTGCTTCTTCTTTCCTTTTGCTACCCATTCCCCTACAGTTCTAGGAGGTTAGAATCATTAAAAACCTTAGGGGGAGGGATGGCCTCCTTGGGAGGCTTTGGCTTGCTTTCTCGTATGCCGAACGCTGATCAGCTGCTTGATGGTGAGTTGTGACCCTTTGAGGACGTCTTTGTAGGTTTCTTGGTCTCTTTCAACTTTTTTTGTTTTCCTGCCTCTTCTTGTTTTCTTTGGAGTGACCCAAGCCTCATTTGCTTGTTCTGAGTCGCTGCCTGTTGAGACCTCCCCTTCTTCTATGTTCTGACTACCTTCCAACCTTTGGGGGGAGTTGTTTTGCACCCCTTCCTCTTCTGCTGATGGGTTCCCTTTGTCTTTGGGGTTCTGGTTTCCTTTTGCTCCTTCCTCTTGAACATCTTTACTTGGATCTGGTTCCTCTCCATCGACTTCTTTTGCCAAAATACTGAAGCTGTTCTCAGTTTTTTTGGTCCCTGAGGTTTTGGCTTGCGGTGGGGCTGTCTTTTCGTTTCTTGGTCCTTTCGCTTTGGTTCTCCCCTTCCGGGCTTGTTGCCAGCCTTCATCCCCTGCTTTCTCTGTAGAGGGGTTCTTTGGGCATTTCCTTTGGAAGTGGCCGTATTCATGACAGCCTCTGCACTTGAACGAGAGCTGTTCGTAGTCCAGCTTTTGGAAGTGGTGCCAATCCCCAAATTTTAACTTGATTGCCTCTAGTAGACCTACCTCCAGGTCGACTTCCACACAGATCCGCGCGCAGGAGTACTGGTCTCTAGGCTCTGCTCGATCAATATAGCGCCCTGGTCCATTCTCGATGGCTTGAAGCGAGGTTGGGTTCTAGCAATGTATCGACAGATTTGGGAGTCTTACCCAGACAGGGACGTCTTTGGGAACTTCTGAGGCAGGGTCAAAGCTTGGGGTCCAACGGTTTAAATAGAGTCCTTGGGTACCCATGAAGTACGGTCCATTTCTAAAGATCAAATCTCTGTCCTCCTGAGAGATAAATTCAAAAATGAAGTACCCTCTCCCGACCGCATAGCACATAACACTGTTTGTGATCAGCGGTATCCAGTTTCGCTGTATCCAGTTGTCTGTGGATCTGGTTGAAGGCCATAGCCCCATGAATTGACCTACGAGTCCTCGTTCAGATAGGGATAGGGCTACTTTCATTGGAAGTTCAGGCGGCAAGTCAATCTCCGGAATAGCATCTAGTTTCTTGACGAAGCTTGGGGGAGCTGAGGGGGTAGTCTTCTTGCTGCAAGCTACAACCAGTTTTCGAAAGGAGGTGGACGGAGAAGGAGGGGGCGGCGGCTCCCCTCCTCCCTGAGCTTCCATGACGACGTTTGTGTCGAACCCTAGACCGCTCTACAGCCAGGGTGCGGACACTCCACTTGTACTCCGTATATCAATAGCAATATTAACTTGTCCAAACTTGTTAACCTTAGAAAGGTAGCTTTCTAGGTTGATTAAACCAAGTGAATTGCTTGCAGAGGCCATCATCTCATTCCTAAGCAACTTGTATGTTTCAAACGTACTAGAATATGTGTTGGGGAGTTTAAAAAATGATTGCAAAATGCACAATAATGTTGAGCTACCTTGGATGACTTAGGCATCAAGTAGCGATTAGTGCTTCATGCACCATAGATCACAAAAATGTGGCTTTCTTAGGCTTTATCATCAACTTCCATATTGGGTTGATCATCAAGTGTAGAGTTGGATCTGGGTTGAGCTATTTGTAACCCTATGTAGGTTTGTATTGGACAAAGTGCTTTTTTCATAGCCAAATCAAATCCTTTGAGCAATTTTTTGCATGAGATCTACCAGCTGGAATGACAACTAATGATTATTCTTCATTTGCTTCAACTCATCAAAAGTATTTCAATCTTTGGTTTTTGAGTAACATATATATTGAGAGGTTTTAATGCTTTTACCCCAAAAGGGAAGGATTCAAGGCAAAGGCCTCTCAACAAGTGGTTTGTCTTCCATAAGGATCATTGCCAACCACCAACAATAATGCTCATTAAAGATTTCTTTAGGTGCTCATCATTCCATTGAGGAAAGGATTTGACAACTTCTATAACCCCTACAACTACTCTTAGGGACATACAACCCTTAAATCTTGGTCGGGGCAAGGGTAGTGAGGAGGGACTAAAAACTAAGGCTCCGCCATTGTTTCTTCCCATAAAGAGCTACGAAAGATATGCAAATTGCACACCAATTCCTAGGTTTCATCCCTTGTAACTATTTGATAATTCCATTTAGCACACAAGACATTTTCTTGTCTACATACATTAATAAGTTATAACCCTCATTGATCTTTCGAAGTATAACAAAGGTTCCAATCCACTCAATGGAAGTCTCTCTTTTCTTTCTAATTAGATGAGGGAATAGCTTGCACAAGCTTCTCAATTATAACATAAGCATTGATTAAGGGAGACTAACAAGATGAATAATAAGGGTTTTTGTGAGAACTTTAATGTATATCTTATAGTGGGAAACCAAAGAAAACAATTTAGTAATCCATTGAGTGACAATGTAAGTCTCTCTTTTCTTTCCAATTAGCCCAGAGAATAGATTGCTCAAGCTTCTCAATTATATCATAAGCATCGATAAGCAGAGACTAACAAGACGAATACTAAATATGGGTTGTAGCATGAACTTTAATGTATATCTTATAGTGGGCAACCAAAGAGAACAATTTTGTAATCCATTGAGTGACACCTTTTTTCATTTGCTTATGTCAACAATCAATTGTTAGAACTCCTCTAGGGAGGCATGGAAGGAAAACAATAACCCACAAAATTTAAGTTTGAGTGGGTTGGATCCAAATCCATCTTGTGTTTGCTAGCCAATCAAACGAGGGGCCTACACCGTGAACATGTTTTTTTGTATGCTCATACTATATCTAGAGGCAACATAGAGTGTGTTTAGGCACTCAATAGTACTTTGATTGGAAGTCTCATTCTCTTGAATGGTTAGGATAAGAGCATCATCAAAATGTTCATTTGTCAGTGGTAAATCTTCTTGGCCAAGAAGATTAATTGTCCCCAACCTTGATAATTAAGACTTTCAATTACCATCACATTCAATGTTGACAGCAATGGGAAATCTTGATGAGTAGAGGTGACAACCCAATTTCTTTAGAATTAATTACAATAACGATTAGGCATGTGGATGCATCAACAAACATAATTTTTTGCCACAAATGGAGTTTCTACACCTTGAATGGAGAAACGATATCAACAAAGGGCCTTTAACATGGAAAAAATGAATAATCATCGCCATCAATCATAGGATTTTTCAAAGTTAATCTTTAGGAATAACATGTTGAAGCCAATAGATGTAACCCACCACATAATGCTTTTCAAACCAAACAATATCATTGCAAATATATTGAAATGAGTTTTCTTTGGCTATATAATTTCAGGGAAAATATAATTCACTTTTAATGCTAAGGTCTCAACAAATATTTTAAACAAAACATGAACCACAATGAGCGACAATGTTGAAGCAAGATTGCATGGCCACCACAAAATTTCTCCATTGTTTCTTGCAATTGGAATACCATCTTATACCAATTAACACATTCTCTTTTGATATTTTCATGTTTAAGCCCCATTAGTCTCAGTAGTTGTGTTGCACTTAGAGGCCATTGTGATTATGAGGGCCTAGAAAAAAAAATCATTGGGCCTACCCCCATTCTAATTCAGTGAAGCTTGCTCAATCTCAACCACCATTGGGTTTTGTTGCTTCAACAACTTTTAGGGTGTGATGTAGTTTCAATGCACATCTTTGAAAATCCCTATCAAATGGATTGAGTTGCAACCTCTTGTTGGTGGCATTGAATTCTTTTGTAGTATCTCTTTTACACCATATTTTGATGGTAGCAATTTTCCTTAGAGTCCTTAAAAAGCGAGGTGGTCTTTGCACGAAGATCAATCCACCAAATAATCTACGTATTATATGTACAAGTTAAAGGAATTAAGTTCCAAACTTCTTGAATCTTGTACAAGCATCTCCGCTAATTCATATGAGATATATTCGTATCATAATGAGATCTTGGAATGCATGGTTTGTTACCTCCCTAGGGGACATCAAATAAAACATGTTGGTGCTCTAGCTACTCCTTGAATTGTATTGGCTCATTGGTTGTCAAAATAAATAAAAAAACTGCATGAAGAGCTTGGGCTAATTAAGACATTTCAAACCCCTATCCCTTCCTCATCTAATATTGGACCAAGAGTGGAATACAAGTTGAACTAAGAATCCATTTATTTATGGCTCCAACCATGTGGGAGAAACA
>JASDQU010752173.1:12589-24843 GCA_032191745.1 Picea mariana
TAACGTCCATTGAGACCAAATTTGGTCTATCAGATTTAAGAAAGGTAAGGAATTACTTGGTTTTCTTTAGAATTTTATTTCTATGCTCGAAAATATTTAAGAGGAGAATTATTAAATCACCATAGATTTGATGAGTTAAAAGGTTAGTAAGGTTAGTATTGTAACAAATATTTTGAAATTGTGATCTAATGTGAGTGTATGCAAAACATTCTAAGAGAAAGTGTTTTCCATCATCAACCCTCTTAATGTCATAAACATGACAAATTCTTTCAACCCATGACATTGTAGGAATTGTCCAATGCCATGTTTCACTATGGAGCTCATGAGAGTTTGTTCTTATTTTATTAATGTTGATTTTTCTTCTTTACGCTAGTTAAAACAAAGAGATACTTTTGATAATCCATATTAGGGTTGATCACCTCTTTATAGTATCTCAATTTTCTTTTATCGTGTAATTCTATATCGCACCACAATTTCTCCTTAAATTTAAATGTAATAATGTTTCTAATATTGTCATTATTCTGCAGAGTTACCTCTTCCATTATTCCCCAATGATTTGCCCAAAACTTGGCATCTTTATGCCACCCCCACTTGAGCCACAAGTGGTTTTGACTGGAGTTTAAAGCAATCTTAAGAAGCCTCTTGTCAACCATGTTGTTGATCTTGTTCTTGTACATTAGGTACCTAGTCATATCCATGCTCTCAATGGAGGAAAGAGTCACTTCTATGAGGAGGATAGGATAAGGTGTATCGCCTTTAATTTTGAGATTATAAGTGATAAAACACTTTCGGATTCACTCTATTTTTTTCCATGATTCTCAAGAAATGTCGTAGCCCCAAAATTCACAACCACATAATATAATAGGAGTGACGAGAGTCTAAAATAGGATTTTTCTCTTATCCCATAGCCAAATGTCCATTGATTTACAATTTTTTTCAAGCCCATAATAAGCTTTTCACCCTCCATTTATCATTTTCTCAATGATATAGTTCCATTTAAGCTTGTGATGAAGATCGATTCATAGATATATGTATGAATTCACTTCCTCCAATTTTTTTTTGTCATACACAAAATTATCTTAAGTGATATTTTTGGATTTAATTATCATAACCTTCATTTTGTCAGTGTTAAAATTCATACTCGTAGTAGAGTAGAAATCCTTGAGGAATTTTAGTTTCTTGTCGAGCTCATAGGGACACCTTGCCATAAGGAAAATATTATCAATGTAAAGAAGAAGGATGATTACTATACTAGTGAGATGTGGGCCAATACAATCTACTTCATCCAAACAACCCTATAAGTTGTCAATATATATGCCCAAAAGGGTAGGGGACAAGGGACAACCTTGATTAACTCCTATATTACAATCAATTTTGTTTCACCAACCCTCGGTGTTCCTAAACTTCGCAATAATGTTCTTATAAAACCTTACAATAGTAGCTCTAAACTCGAAAGGAACTTTTATCTCTTTCAACCTATTCCAAAGGTTGGTCCTAAGCACTGTGTCAAAATATTTTCTAAAGTCAATGAAACAACATGAGAGATTTGTTTTATAATTACAACACTCTTCCATAATTATACTAAGTGTAACAAGCTTTTCTAGCATCAAAGTCTCCTAACAAGAGGATATTTCCTTAATTTCTCAGATTGTAAATATCTTGTTCTAAGACATTGAAGGACAAATTTTATCTATATTTTTTTTCGTATAAAAGGTAGAATTAATAGGCACAAAATAACAAATTTCTATATAAATACTCTTAGCATTAATATCTGAAATGTCCATCTGCATGTACAAATTGAAAGGGCCTTTCTTATGAACCCAATTAGAGCTTATTTTTATCTCCTAAGCATTAATTTCCCACCTAGGTAATGTAGATCTTGGTCTCATGATTCTAATGGTCAAAATATGACTAATTTTGACCCAGTGAGCCATAGGAGTGCTCTATCCCTATATTTAAGGGGAAGTATTCTATATGAGCTAGTGAAATCACTTTTTTCTTCTTTTCCCTACTTTTGGGACTTTAGAAATCGATTTCCTCTTCTTTTTAGGATTTAATTCCAACTAGGTTCACTAAGTTCATGCATTTCACTCATGCAATTCAAATTACTTCTCTGTTGATTCGAATTGGCTCATGTATTATGGTTCACTTCTTCATTTTTAGAGTAATTTAATGATAATTCATTGATGCAGTTAAATACCTTTTTTTTCTCACTCTCTCTTTTCATTCTCTATTGCAAACAACTAATAGTATTGCTAATCATTTAGATTCCTATATCTTCTTAATCTTTTGTAGGTCATCATCAAATTTCACATGGTATTAGAGCTAGTTGGAATCTATGAGGAGCATACTTTTTTGTAGGAAGAAGACACATCAAGAGCAGCCATAGTGGATAAGATGGATCATCCCCAGCATGTTATTCTTACTCCATTCAACTATCATGAGTGGAATTCTAAGGAAATTATTCTCTTGAGTAAGGGTCTTTATAGGATTACTATGGGAACAAAGATTGAACCCAATTCTGCAGTGGAGAAAGAAAAATGGTTTAATGGGATGGATGAAGCCTTTGGGTTGTTGTTCCTCTCAATTTATCCCAATCTTCTATTTCACATCGAATCTACTTTACTCCTAACAAATTTTGGAACACATTGGAAGGAATTTTCAAGAACCAGGATGTGCTTTGAGGTCATCAATTAGAGAATGAGCTCATTTCTTTGAGCCTGAGTAACTTCAAAACTATTCAAGGATTATTCACAAAATTAAAATTGGTTTTTCTAAACCTCAAGCTATGTGGGATAGACATGAGTGAATATCATCTCATTCTCTCCATTCTATCAAAACTGGGTCCTATATATTCACTTCATAGAGTAGTGGTTTAGAGATTTGCATGGAAACTTGGTAGTGGTGAAGAATTTAAAGAAGAATTCCTAGTATTCTTCTCATCATCCTCTTTTGAGAGGGGCGGGGGGAGTTCCTGTGAGGATTTTCCTCTTTCCTTGCTTCATGAGGATTTATTTTGTACTTGGGTACCTAAAATGGAATCTTTTGACCAAGATCCAATTTTGTTGCATTGTTTTCACCCAATTAGGCTTATGAGGTGTGTTAGAGCATATTTTCATCTCCTAAGTAGTAATTTATCTCCTGAGTAATGTAGAGCTTGGTCTCATGATTCTAAGCCATGGGAGTGCTCTATCCCTAGATTTAAGGGGAAATTTTCCTTATGATCTAGTGAAATCAATTTTATCTGCTTTCTCCTACTTTTAGGACTTTAGAAAGTGATTTCCTCTGCTTTTTAGTCTTTAAGCCCAACTAGGTTCATGCATTCACTCATGCAATTCAAATTGCTTCTCTTTATAATTTGAATTGCCTTATGTATTATTTATTCAATTTTGTAAATAATGATAATTTTGATGAAAATTAAGTTTTTTACTCCAAATGTTTCCTCTCACTCTCTCCATTCTTTCTCTCTTGAAATTTTTCTAAAATTATTTTTATTCATTATTTTTCTAGATCTCTTTGATCTCTTGCAGGCAATCATCAAAGTTTACAAAGCCTAATGGGAGGAATTTTTTTTTTTTGTGTGTAACAATCTATGCCTCCAATCCCTCTGTGATGGGATCTCTTGTTCTAAACAAGAAAAATCATTCTATGTTAGGGACCTTGGATTATTCATGCTCCCAACTTTTAAAAAGAAATATAATATCAATTTCACTAGGGATCCAACTTAACATAGGCCCTTTGCTCCATGGAAATCCTTGACAGTTCCAAGAGAGGAATTGGAGTGTCCCAAATTCCTATTTATTATTATGGTTTTGGTGTCTATCCCTAATAATAAATTTTTTTATTTCTAATTATTTCTCATTTTCCTTCCTTCTTTTATTCTTTTACCTTTTAAAGTTCCTTCTTTAATTAAGCTTGGTCTTCTGAAATGAGGTCTTCATTTATAAATATCCATACCCCTTTAAAACTTGGAGTTTTACTGAGTATGWCATATTTTTGGTCATTAGAGATTACCTTAACATGAATTAACCTATATTTATGCTCAATTATATTTCACAACATCCTTGCTTCTATGAGACAAGTTGTTTGAATTTGTAATTTGTTTTTTAGTTCTTCCTTGACTATTACTAGCATRTCCTCATCTTTCTTCTTTCTTAAACCAAAAATGATGAGGTTCAAGGCTCTTTTTTTATGTTCATGGTCAAAATATATGAGCTTATTCATTTCCTCTTTCATGGGTTTTGATATCCAATCTACCTTCCAAACTATTTAGGGACAAATTGTTATTTATATCTTTAATATTGTTCCTCATATTAAGATTTTATATATTATTGACATTTCCTTCTTGGGTTAATTTTTTCTTTTCTTGGTTTTTCTTTTCCATTTATTGTAATCTAATCTCCATTTTCTACAACTGAGTCTCCAACCCTAATATTTTATTGTCTACCTTCCAAACTATTTAGGGCCAAATTGTTATTTAGATCTTTAATCTTGTTCCTCATATTAAGATTTTATATATTATTGACATTTCCTTCTTGGGTTAATTTTTTCTTTTCTTGGTTTTTCTTTTCCATTTATTGTAATCTAATCTCCATTTTCTACAACTGAGTCTCCAACCCTAATATTTTATTGTCTGTATGTTTTTAAATCTTATCTCCTAGGGATCTAAACTTATTATCAAGAATTACCTCTAACTTTGTTTGAAGTTTGGATTTTCTCTCTTCTCTATGTTTATCTAATTATTTTGTATATTCATAAAAATTATCGAGGGTTACTTTGCTAGGCCTCCCCTTGAGAGGTTTTGGTAAATTCAATGAATTTTTCATATTGGAATAAAGGAACAGAGAGGAAATAACTTATAAACAAGAGTGAGAGAAGGAACTTGTGCACCTGATTAGGTTGTAGAGGTATACCTCAGTGAAAATGTTGTGTGAAAATTTATTTGTGAAAAAAACATCAATGAAAATACCCTGATAAGTGTTGGTTGTGGATCCTAAGTATCTTCATGTTTCATAGGTCTTTGTTTTCAGCCGTTTTTATATCCCATGAAGACTATACACCCCTCCACGAAGGGGTGTTGCAAGAGGGGATTTCCCCCCCTGCGGGGTTCGGGGACGAATCCACTAAAGGAAAAAATTTCTTGTAAATGTATATTGTAATTTAATAGTAAATTTGGACCGTTCATTATAAGGTCACATATCTGATGGTAGAAGTTATGTTAGGGTTTTTTTACCTAGAAGGAAACCCTCTTTAATAATTTAAATGTATTGCGGTTATGCATCATTGTGAATATTGTATTCTGAGAGAGGAGAATTTGAGAGAAAGAAGAGGAAGCTACAACGAGTGTGTTGTAGGTTGTATCCCTTCATTTGCTAGATAATAAAAAGGAAGGATCTGGAAATTTATCTGGTGGATGTAGCCCACACTGGGTGAACCATATATATATGTGTCTCTATTGTATTGTGTATTTTTTGTGGTTTATTTCTGCATTTGTTTTCTTTTATTGCTCTGTGATCATGTTTTTCTAACAATAAGGTCAATATCTATACCCCCTTGGAGTAAATTTGAACATAGCTTGAATGTGCCCTAGCTACTTAGAAGTGGATCTGCTCATAAACCCTTGGAATGCTTCACTCAAATACTTCATCCATGTGCATCATGGATTTCAAGAAAAAGTTTTTTATGTGAGCTATTATTTGGAATGTGCTAAACAGTTGTGGATTAAATCTTTCAACCTTCAAATTCCCACTTTGAAATGTGTGAATCATTTTAACCAACAATAATTGGTTGAATAGAGTGGAAGAAAGCAAGGTTATATTGATTTATATGGAGTGAATTATCAATCCTTAATAGATTTGATTGCCTAGAAATCATCAAGCCCTAATATTTCATCTTGATTAAGCCCGCAAATTTTGACAATCTGCCCAAATAGGCCCTTGGATCAGCTTGAGTGTGTACACACACACCAACATAAATCCACCTTAACTCTTGATCTTTTAATCACCCAAATATTTGTTCTTTGATTCTTTTTTTATCCCTCTTGGTGTTTAATAGATCTAGAGTTAAGATGGATAAACGATAATAGGCAGTATTCCTTAATTAAATATCCGTACATTTGATTCTGAGTCATAATCAAATTCAAATATACAATATTTTTTCATTAAAGAGCATATTGAGTTCTAATTTTTTTTATGTATATTAGGTCCATCCAAGACTTATTGTCTTACTACCCAATTATTTAGGTAGATTAAAAGATATGTGTGTGTGTGTGTGTGTGTTATTCACTTTCAAAGAAGCAATAACATTAGATGTCATCAACAATCTAGAGTATAATCTGGATACACACACACACACACACACACACACACACACACACGGAGAGTTTCAATGGAGTGGTTGAGATTCGATCTTGTTTTCAATATAGAGTATAAGATATCCTCAAAGACCAAATTCACTATGATATATCACTTACTTCTTTGATTCCTCAAACATTAAGGGATACCACTCACCCCATTTTTTATCAAGGGACTTTAGTGAAGCTCACTCTTATATATGTGTACCTCTTCTCTCAACATTTTTATCCAACACTCTCTCAATATAAGTTTTGATGAATTAATTTCCTCTTTTTTCCTTCTCGTGCTACGATTTGACAACATTTGCATAGATTCGAAATAATAAAGCATAAACATAAATAAAAATTAAAGAGTGGTGGCATTGTACATTCAAGGATTGAATAGCACATTCTAATCTAGATAAATGGAGGAAAAAATCTCCATGAATAAAATATTGACACTAGTTGTTACATTAATAAAGATATTGAGATACCTACGATAAAGACGAAACCCCTATTTATAACATAAGATGCATAAATACTAACCCTAAGCTTATGTCACATGTTTATTCATTTATTATCTAAAGGTGGCATTTATACACATGACCTTATTACAAATATATTAGCTATGTTGTGATTAAGTACACAACATGTCCTCCCCTTTAAAAAACATATTCCCTCAAAGATTTAAAATACAACCGATTGTACTTTATAAATTAAGTGACATACAATTTGCACCTTAAGTCACTTTATAACTTAAGTGGCAAATAATTTACAATGTAAGTCATTTATAACTTAAGTTGATGTTTTCTCAAATCAATAGATGAGGGTCCATAAGGATGTCCAAGAAAGGGGTTGTAGTCTAGAATAGACATATCAGTCCTTGTATAGAGGGAAGGTATCACTCGAGATGCATTGCCAAGACATAAGTTTATGGGACAAAGAAAATGGAGGAAAAACAAAACCATCTTTAACCTCATACTTAATAAATATATTATGCATCCAATGTATTCACCACACACTAATATTATACCATGTATTATAATATACTAGAGAAAAAACCATTCGTTATACCAAGTAACCATAAATGATAATGGAGGAATACAACATAATAAAGAGCACATAATATGAATAAACCATTAACACCTTGAAAATATTTTGAAACATGGGGTTCATTCCATCAATATTTAACATAACCATGATAATCATATAATATTTCCATTACACCAACATATATACGACAAAACATCATATCCAAACTTAATATTTCTATATTTTATCTTTCTTCATAGATTTACCTTTCACTCTAGGTCTATCTCTAGCTAACCCCCTCCAAGGTGAAGCCTTTACTGATATGGTTTTGCATTTGGTAACTAAGGTTCATTTAGACCATTTGTTTCCCTCTAGTGTAGTAAAATCTCTTCGTTAGTCTAGTATTCCTTGCTTCTTCAATGTTTTGTAGTCTTCTATTAGTTGGATTTTAAAAACTTGGTATCCCATCCTCATATTGTTGATTATATTTCCTGCAACTTTTATTCTTCTTTACTAGTTCCAATTGTTCTTATTCTAGGTTTTGTAGTTAAGGTCATGTTGTCTGTAGAGTTGAATCCATTATCCCTTTATTAAAACAAAAGGGCCAACAAGCCTCAACTACACTTGTTAACTCACCCTTGAGTTATCTATGGTCTCCTTGATCTATTTTCATTCCAAAAAAAAGGGGACAATTTAGGGACCACATTTACCACATGTTCTTATAATCATGAAAACATTTTGAGCCCTTGAGACCATTTTGAAAGTAGGAGCTTGGTTCTAGAAATAAAATGTTGTGTGTATTTAGTATGTATTGTGGTTAGTCTTATGCAGTAAATAGTTTTCCATTATGTTCCCAGAAAATTGCTTATCCTTTGTAGTTATCTACATGTATTCTTTGCATCAAGGTGCAAGGAGTGTAACTCTTGTTGTACCTGGTTTGCAATGGAAAAAAATTATCCATCTTATATTTAAGCCTATCAATTCCATCATGTTTATGTTGCTTAATTTCTATGTCTAATGCAACCTCAACTTATATATGTAGGCTCATGATCTTTCTTATAGGGAATCTATTGGAACTTATCTCTACTTCTTGATGGTTTTCCAATATGTGATTGTTGAGTGTGTGCAATGTTAGGAAATTATGCTTCCACGATAAACCTAATAGAAGAGAGCAAGACAAATTTAAGATATAAAACAAATGACAAAGCAAACACATGGTACACAAATATTTTACCCTAGAAACTAAAAAGGGAAAACTAGCATTCCTTGAGTGTCTTTCTCTCTTGTTGTCTTATTCATTAAGAACAAAACGTTACATGTCTAACCTTGGTCTAAACATAAGAGACAAACAACATCATGTCATCTTTATTTTCAAAAGAACAACCTTGTAGCCAATTCAAATTAAATATACATGACCAAAAACCTACTGTTTTAGATATCCATGCATAACATTGGCTACAAATCCCATGAATATCGGGATTCATTTACAGCCGACTACTAGTTGGATTACCAGTCGACCTTCATTCAGTCTTCATTCAGTTGCCACATGACCACCTATTGATCACTTGTCAGTTGACATCTTCGACTTGTTGTCGATTACTTCGACTTCGAATTTTCCCATTCAATCCACTTTGACCTTTTACTTTCACTCTCATTCAATCCACCTCGACTAGAATTTCACTACAAAAAATATAACAATCCAACATTCTCCCACCCGTTATATTCTTTGTTGAACTGGGAGTTTCCTTAACTTTTTTTCACAGACCCGGAGAAGCAATGCCCATTTCCTATTTGCACCAAGAGAACTTCAAAGAACTCATAGTATTGGTYAGAGAGTCTATTATGTTTTCCAACATGTTTACTTTCTCTAGCAACACMTTTTTTCTTTCCACCATGTCTCTTACGAAATGGTATTGTACATAAATATGATTAGTATTGGAAYGATAAGTTAGGTTCTTTGCCAGAAATATTGCACTTTGATTTTCACAATTTATTTTCATATCTCTATGCTAAAACCAAATACCTAAACACAGTCATTGCATCCATAATAATTATTTTCTTCCATGAGTGGTTTCCATGTATTTTTTTTTTTTTTTGTTAACAAGGCTACGACCACCTATCACTTACTCATCTAGTTGATTGCTCCACCAAACATATTGAACACATATCCACTAGTTGACCTTCGTYGATCTAGATCTCCAGCCCAGTCGACATTGACAAAGCCATGTACACCTACTTCATTGTCATCTTTAGGTTTCCCTTGGTAGCATATAGCATAGTCTTTTGTACCACACAAATACCTAAATACTTTCTTGATATCTATCCAGTGCTCCTTTCTAGGTGTCGACAAGCATTTTCTCAATACTCCCACTGCATGGGAAATGTATGGTCAAGTGCATACCATCGCATACATTATACTACCAACAACACTTTCATAGGGAACATGTGCCATATCCTCTACTTATTCCTGTGTCTTTGGACATTGTTCAGTACTTAGCCTTTATCCCACATGAATTGGCACCTTTACAGGTTTGCAATCATGCATGTTAAAATGTTTCAAAATTGTTTCAATATACTTCTTATGATTCAACTAGAGATTTCTAGCTGCTCAATATATCTTGATATCCATTCCTAGAATGAAGTTCGTTGCACCAAGATCCTTCATTTCAAACTTGGAGGATAGCTTCTTATTCACCTCCTTTATTTCTTCCATGATGTTTTCAATCAGCAACATGTTGTCGACATACAATCCTCCATATATGAAACACCCACCTTCTTCCTTGGAATATATGTAGTGATTATTTTTTCTTCTCACAAATCCTAAACTAAGGATGTATGTGTCTAACTTTTATACCACATCCTTGGTGATTGATTTAGAACATAAAGGGATCTTTTCAATATTGATCCAAAATGGATCCAAAAAGGTCAAAATTTCAAATTTCTCATAATTGGATGAAACTAGCGCCATTGCGTAGGGCTCGTCGTGTCGATTCGGGCAGTATATTTTTTTCCGAAAATGGACACCGTATGTGATAGTTATGGCAATCTGAACTTTTCCCAAAGAGGCAAAAAAAGTCAAAGTCGACAGTCAGAGGTTGTACTATTGATGTCAACAGTACGTCAGCATGATGTGATTAATGACATCATCATGATGTCATGATTATGTCAGCATGTTGATGTGGCAACACCAGAAGGTGACATGTGTCAGGCATTTTTGGCATTTTGGGGTGTTGATGTGGCAGACACATTGATTGTATGGACGTTGACATGGCAGTCCATACAATAACGTGGCAGGCTCTGGTCATGACATGTGGAAGGGTACATATGACACATGGGAGTATGGATTGACAGGTGGTAGTGACATGGCCCAGTGATAGGTTGACGCATCGAAAACACATGGTTGTATAGATGGTAGGTGTGGTGACTCAATAGGCTAACTATGTGGTTGGATGTGTTGTTGATTGTATGTTGATTATGTATTAACTATTTGTACGATGGAGAATCATAGGGTGACACGTGGCCCAATCATAGGGCACCATGTGGCACCCCAAATGAGGCCAATAAGGGTCGGTTCAAAAGGTTTATTTCACTCCAGCAGAGTCGAACCTGGGACCTCCAAACTAGCCAATGGACAAACCAAATACATCAACCGTATGAGTTTTGGTGTTTCTTGTTATACCATGTGGTGAAATATTAATGATGATTGCTGAATGTTCATGGATAGCACCCGGTCGACGGGGGTTATTCACCGACCAAGGCGCTAGACCGTTCCACATAACCCTGGGCTTATCCTTTGACCAGGGTGCTAGACCAGAGCATGCGACCACTAGCATAAGACTAGGGCACTATACTAGGGTGGAAGACTAGTGGAAGGGGCTAGCCCGAGGCCACATGGCACACACATATGACCTAGAGCGTAGAGGACTAGGGCACTAGTGCTTAGCGTGTGGCCATATGGAGCCACCCATATGACCAAGGGCCCAGAGAAAGGGGTTGCGCACACATAAATTTTCCCGAAGTGGGTATTAAACCATATTATTTGGATTTTTATGGTTATTTAGTTTGATCATTTTTGGATTTTTGCCCAAAAATGAGGATCTGGAGCCCTTTTGAGGACATATCTTGGGATGAAGTTGGGAGGTGACCCCCAACTCAACATATATATAAACCAGAGGTTTTTGAGCATCCAAGGAGGTTCAGATACTACAGAATGATGAATAATTGTGAATCTTAAACCATTTTTATGCAGGGAAGCCATTGAGGAAGCGAACTTTGGAGGCCATTTCCAAGAGCTACGCTCAACCTTTTTCAGTGTCGTCAGTTGTATTGGATTCTTGAGGTCAAGAAGAACATAGCCAAACCAATTTTTAATCCATTTTATGTACTTATAATGTATTTTTGAAGCATTGAAGATTAATAAGAAAGCCTCCCCCACTGAGACAAAGGCCCGGAGATGTAGGCAACCTTTCCGAACTCCATTATCAAGTTCTTGGCATTATGGTTTTTTTTTTACTTATGTGTATTTGTTCTTCTATTTTATTTATCATTTCTACAACATTCTTTCATTTAATCTCCTTCATCTATTCAATTTATAATTTGTAAATCAACTCATGTGTAAACTTAACCATAGTCTTTAAAAGATCATTTTCAGATCAAGTGGTATCAGAGCAGGTTGAAAGTTGGTTGTTTGATTTTGTATGATTACCAGGGAGAAGCTAAGTCTTGGTGAAGGAGAGATTGTAGAAGGATATCCATAGATTGGATCGAGAAAGGGGACATCTCAAAGTGAGAAGATGGCATCAGAAGAAGGACTTTCTCAAAACAAAAGAGAGTTTCAAAAAACTTTATTTCCCATGTCAGAGATTGTAAAAGTGTTGTATGATGATTAATT
>JASDQU010752174.1:19680-40821 GCA_032191745.1 Picea mariana
TGTATGTATGTATGTATGTATGTATGTATGTATGTATGTAAGATGTTTCCTCTGTGGCGTTTCCTGACCTGTTTGGTGGCCGAGGACATTACAATATGGTATCAGAGCAGAGAATTAGAAGATGCAATTGTTAGGTAGCATTGCCCGGTAGAGGTTTGGTGGTCAAGGACGTTACATTGATAAAGCCTTAAAGTGTTCCAAAAAATATCTGCAGTGCCCCAAATTGTTGTAACAATGTAAGATCTTGATACATGACTAGAAGAGAACATCCCAGGAGCTAAACATGGTTTGTAAGGCATAACCATCTTCAAAATTTCAAAAATGTATAAAAAGGAAAATTGTCAAAAACTAATATTGTTTAAGGAGGTTTAACTTCGTCATTTTTTAACTCTAGAGCTTCTCCTAGTAGAAACTTTAGCCAACATGTCCAGATTTCTTTTAGCTAACTCTTCTTTGAAAGGCTGAAGTTTTTTCTTTAGCTTTTTTATCTAAGCTTGATAATATATGTTTTGTCTGTAAAGATTTATGAGCTTCCTGTGGAGGGGAAATAATATTTTATCCATAAAATGTTTCTTGTCAATGGACTTACGATGAATATCCAACACTTCCTTAAATTTATTTCTGACACTCAAGTCTTCATTCCTCATCTTATCAACTTCAGCCCTTGCCTCTTTAAGTTGTCTTTTGAGCCTCTTAAAAGTGGGATTTCTCTCTTCTTGAGGAGTAGTGATGTCAACAATTTCAACAGGATTTTCAACAACTATGGATTTACCTTTCCTATGGGCTGAAAATCCTACTGCATCATCCTTCATAGGGATTTCTTGCTTGATTGTTGCTCTGGTAAGAGGCCTCCTTGATTTGACCTTGTTAGTTGCATTATGTGAAGGAAACACCAACTTTCTTCCTCTTAGAACTGTGGATTTACGTGAATGAAACACCAACTTTCTTCCTCTTAAAATTGTGGATTTATGTGAAGGAAACTCCATATGAGTGGGCTCTGCCATGGGTGAAGCTTCCCTATGTGAATATTGTGAAGGCCTTCTTGCCTTTGTTTAATTTATATGAATCACAACATCACCTATTTTCCTCTTTCTAACCTCTGAACACATAGTCTTCTCATCAGGAACAAGGCTTTGAAGTTTGGATTGTGGATTTGGGGCAACATTCAATTAATACTGTGAAGAAGTGACAAATGTTTCCCAATCAGTGTTTGTCTTTCTCAATTCTTCCATCACAAGCATTTTAATAAGACCATAATGGAAAATACTAATGTCCACTTGCTTGGATTTGGCCTGAACTCTATCACCCATCTTGCCAATACTTCTGAACAGTTAAAAAGGGATGTTTATAACTTCTTTACCTATGAAGTGTAACAACAATTTGATGTGGTATAGGTATACCATGCTAAATCTTCCTTCACAGGTGAAATACCTTTGAATCACCTTCAACATTTTATCAAAACCTTCAAGCATATGATTTTTGGGTACCTCTTTGGACATATTGTCTTCCTGGTATTCTACTTTGAGGAGCTCCTTAGAGAAAGATGCATTTAGTGTCATATCCTTGAATGACTTTTCTCCGATGTTAGGTATCTCTGTTGCAGCAGAGATGGACAATTCCGAGACTTCAAATTCCAATATTCCCACCTTATTCTTGGTCCCATTAAAATTTAGAGAAAACTCCCAAGACACCTCTGGGTGCCCCCTCTACATATTTTGACAAAAATTGATACAACCTACCCTCTGGAAAGCCTCTCTGATCAAGGGTTCAGAATAAAAAAGATGCATATCATAGGGCTTTGTTCTCACGAGTCCACCTCCCTTGTGAGTTTTCTTATGATGTGGGTTGTCCATAACTACTGCTGAGGAATGCTTTCTATGAGTTGTAACAACGAGTAGATGTATGAAAACAAGGAAAATAAGATACTAGGGTTTTGATGGAAAACTATTTTCAATTAGGTTGACCTTGTACAGAATTTCTACACAACTCACTTTATGCACATTCAGGATTGAGACATGGCATTCTTCAAAGAGGAGATATAAAGAAAGGCAATCAAAATTTATAATAAGAGGGAGACACATGTGAATTCTCTGCTTAAAACAAGGTTTTCATGACAATACAAGTATCATTGATCAACATGATAATGCATACAATCTGTAAACCTAGCTTGAAAGTTGATCAACCACAAAATCCACGCTGAGATGGGTGCAGAGTCACTTTTTTTAAATTTGAGCTTGCAAAACATGTAGAAGAAGGGTTTTCAACAAAACTGGAATAGAAGATTCATAGAGTTGAGTTTGCAGCATGTAGTTCACAACGCCAGAGAAGAGGGTTCACCACGCCGAGCTTAAACATGATTTGCACACTTGGAAGAAATTGTTAGAAACTGTTATGACATAATCCCTAAAAATTTGTTTAAAATACCAGCTCTGAAAATAATGAGATCTTCTTTGAAACGATCCATAAATGCAATGATGACAATGAATGCATGGAGTACTTTTGAATGCGCTAAGAACTCTCCTAGTGAGTTGCTAGCGCACATATCAAATATGATTTGACAGATAAATAGGTAAAAGGTGACAAAGGAGGATCTTGCGTACAACATGGAGGTGTGATATGTCAAAGTGATGATGGAGAGTATAAAAAATGTGACTCATGAAGGTTTATTCAACTTGTCATGATAACAAAGGCATAACCCAAAGACTCTAAACCAAAGCCACACTAACCTTAGCTTATTTAAATCAAAATTTGAAACATGACTATACCAAAGGAACATAAAAACCTAAAACTTAAGAAAACCTATGACTCAAAATCAAAACTAAAATGATTTTTGACCCTTGCAATTCTATGTAATAACAATGATCAATGAGAACCACATTGCTTTATAAAACTTGCTTCGAATTAAAATTAACATTTGCTTTACTTCTTAACACTTCCTCCAATTGGTTGTAGTGTTGCTTTCTTTTCCCAGTGGCCAATAACTATTTGTTTTATTACAAACTACGTCATAGTCATCTCTTAAATAAAAACTTCATTGCCCACATGATAAGAAACTCACTGAATGTAAATAAAGTCTACGTGCTACACTCTCGTAATTTCATCTTTAAACAATATGCCCTTTCAATCCTTATGAGATAATGAATAGTTGACTCAAGCAACCTCTATAAGCATCTGTCATGCTTATTATTAACATGCATGTCGCTCGATTCTCTGATATATTTTCCTTATATTCGTGATGTGCTTGACGCTTCACATACTAGCAGCTATTATTTCATTGTCTCACATATTCACTCATCTAAATTTGTTTCCAATCCCTAAAATCAAGAAGCAGGGACTATGCATCTTTGATGCTATCTCACTTATTTAGTTATATGTAATACAAAATTTGTATCAATTTTTTTAATATTAAGTATGCTTTTATGAATTAGTTCACTTTATAATATATATATGATTGTTTTATATCTTGATTTATATGATTCTTTTATTTCTTAATTTTATTGTTTTGTGCCTTACAAAATAACTATTAATGTATTATAAATTGGGTTGCAATAATTTCGAAAACCAACTTTATACAATTTCCATTTATTTATTTAGTTATATGTAGTAAAAAATTTATATTAAATGTTTTAATATTAAGTATGCTTCTATGTATTAGTTCACCTTCTTTTACTTTATATAGTTCACCTTCTATTACTCTATATTGTATATATAGGGCTCGTATATATTTTGGATTGTTTGATTTTATTATTATAGATTTTATAAAATAATAATAATTTTTTTATGAATTTAAAAGTATATATATTTTTTATTGTTTGATGTTATTATTTTAGATTTTACAAAATAATTATTAATCTTTTGAGTGAGTTTAATGGTTAAAAATATGTGTTTTTTTCTAAGAGGTAACAAGTTCAAATCCATAAAAAGATAGGGTATGTATACCTTGCTAAATTTTAGTAATATGAAGAGGTCACAAATTTTGAGATTATGGTTTAACACCCTTACCATTCACAAACGTGGAAAAATATTAATGAATTTCTCATACCTATTTTTCCATTTTCCCTGGTTAAAAAAGGAAGAAATTATGTAACTATGTTCCCTATAAATATTACGGAAGCACCCCCGAATTGAACCAGGCCTCCATTTTCATGAAACCAAGAAGTCCTCGAAAGAAATATTAAACTAGGAATAACTCATGAACTCGGCCTCGTTATTCGATGGGGCCTCCAATGAAATATGAAATAGCATTTATTGGAGAATTTCTTCAACGACAAGGGGGTCATTTTCATTTCTTAAATAATTCGCTCGAAAATTGCTTCAAGGACAAGGGGGTCATTTTCATTTGTTAAATAAGTTATTGGAAAATTTATTCAAGGACAAAGGGGTCATTTTCATTTGCTAATTACTACTTACTTGGAAGGAGCATTGATGGTGAACATAGTGTTAGTTGGGCTTTGTTGAGCTTTATGGGTCATTTTATGACACAAATGCAATTCCAACTTTAAGGTTAAGTTATAAATAAATTTCAAATATTAATATTTTATTAATTATATTTGACTACAATGCAATTATTATATGAAAAGGTTTAGAATCTTATGTAGTTCAAGGGGTTTCATTTTTTTATCAATATTTTATGATCACGTTCATTTATAAAGAAGGTTTTAAAATTGTGGAAAATAAGGTGACTATAATGTAATCACTATATGAAAAAGTCTAGGACCTCACAAAGTTTATAGGGGCTTCACCTTTTTGACCAATATCTTATCATGTTTATTTATAAAGAAAGTTTTAAAATTATAGAAAATAAGGTGACTATAATGTGATCACTATACGAAAAAATTTAGAACCCCACTTAGTTCACATGGGCTTCACCTTTTTAACTAATATCTTATACATTCATTTATAAAAAAGATTTTAAAATTATGAAAAATAAGATAACTACAATGCAATCACTATATGAAAAAAAATCTAAAACTCCACTTAATTCACACTGGCTTCACTTTTTGATCAATATCTTATCACATTCATTATATAAAAATCCTATAATATAATTATAACGTTGAAACTCTAAAAGAGAGAATGAATTCCAATTTCCAACAAATACACCTTTTGGTCAAACAAAACATATAATATCAATTTTCACAAATCAAATAATAGCTCGTCCCCACACTCGCACAGACTTTGTTGGGAATTCTGGCGGAGTGTGAAAGGTTCATGCGTGCTTGGAGAATAAAAGGTTAGACTTGCTAGTAAAAGTATGTCCTATATTTTACTTGTATTTAAAACGAAATAGAGAAAACGTCTACCACAAGCATTCTATATATAGTGGTCGTTTAATTTGATCTCCGAGAAACCCAAGTAAACAAACTTGAAATTGATGTGTAGAAAATGTTAAAATTATTGTTGTAGTTTAAATGTTTATTTTGGTATTTTTTTCGATCATTTTTATCTGAAATTTGGTAAGGAATTGTAGATTTGAGTTGTCGAGTTTGTATAATTTGAGTGTTTCAAGGGTTTTTTAGAGCATTTAGACTGTGCAAAAATTATCAATTTATCAACTTCATTGAATTATATGAAAAAACTATGTTGAGGATAAACATATTGAAAATGAATGCAAACAAGTTATTCTTAAATTGTCCAACCTCCCCCAATATTTTATGTGATTTTCTTTATAAATGAGAGAGATCAATTGTAAAGGTAGAAATTAAATCCGATTAGTTTCACATTATTATTAATAAGTAAACCAAATGTCACTCAACTCATGGTTGACTTGGGTTGCCACCTGTCGTGCTGCATTGAATGTGTTTGCATTTGGTGGATTTGCAGTGCACTTGAGTCCACGACCATAAAGAATATCAAAACTTGAAAAAGGATTGTCACAACTGGAAATATTATTGTAGTAGTTGTGCACTTTTGTTTGGGAGGTGTAGGTTGTGCTTCTATGGATGTGAGACAGAATGTTAATCTTTCACCCCCCTACAAAAGAAATAGACCCCATTACTTCAAGGAACAACCGAGGAAACTGAATTGTCAATTGTTCTAGGGTGTACCATTAAGCTTGATGTGGACATTCTTTAACTCAAACAACATAGAACAAATTTTAGTGAGTAGATTTGAGTCATTGATAGATGATTTGTTTTTTGTGAACTAATGTTAAATGTTTCAAATCTAAATCAATAGACATTGAAACCTTGGTTTCTTCATCAAACAATTGCAGGTAGTAATGCTTGAGTAGATGAACATTAAAGATTGGGTGTATGTCCAAGCAAGGTGGTAGATCAAATTCAAAAGCATTTTCACTCGTTGATTTAATAATGGAATAAGAACCTAATGAGGCATCAACTAGCCCAAGTCCTCATAATTGGTAAACCCCCTTTTGTTTTCTTCATAAGCTTTGTCAATAAGTTTTTCATCTCTTAACTTGCATTATTTTAAATGCTTTGATTTTAGCTTTTAGGTTTCGAGAGGATATAAACTTATGCTTGATTGCATTATTATAAGGTCGGAGGCACGGAGGTAGTATATAGCAATGAGTTATCATTGACTTTCATATTAATTTTATGTTGACTTAAAAAATGTGTATAAATTTTAATGTTGAACATAACAAATAAAAAAAAAAAATTCAATATAATAAAATTAGTATTTTTATGACCTATGATTGGTCAATAAATTGATAGTGTTATTGCAACCTTCACTTCATTCGAGGTTTGAAATTAAGTTTGACATGACTATATATGAGTGTCACTTTCTTATAAGGTACAACTCTATTGATAAAATAATTTTATAACAAATAAAAAAATAAAAACCATACATATGTTCATATTGAATTAACCCTTTCACAACTCCCAAAACACATTGAATGGAGACACTTTACGCATCAATTCTATATAAACCAAGTCAAGTGAAATGAATCCATTGAACTATGAAATAAGACTCTTTTTTTATTTTATTTTCTTATTTTTCCAAATGTGTAGTTATGAAACCATTTTTAATTCTTTTGGTAAGTTACCATTGACCTATGAAATAAGATTTTTTTTGTTTATTTTCTTTTCTTATTTTTCCAAATGTGTAGTCATGAAACCATTTTTAATTCTTTTGGTAAGTTAATTGATAGCGATGGGGTTAGAAACCCAATGGATCTGGTGGCAGACTCCCATCCGTTTTTTTGGCAGACGTGATTTGGCATATGGTTAAACTTATCAGGACAATCTCTACGAACACAAAACCTCCATTGTACACTAAAAATTGCTATTCAAAAAACTAGCTGCTTATGGAGACATATGATAGAAACGTTGGGCTCCAAAATAAATTTATGTTTTTTTGAAATGACATATTTTAATTATAGGAACGGGCTAAAGCACTCGCACACCCTCCGGTAAGTTTACATAGATTTGAGTAAAATTCCTTTTATTATCTTCAGAGGCAGTATATTGCAGCCTGCTACACTTGTTTTAAATGCTTTGATTTTAGCTTCGATGTTTCAAGAGGATATGAACTTATGAGTTCTTTTTATGGATTACATGAAGGCTTGAATGACGATAGTAATCGATTGGCTTTTCACTTATGGTCTCTAATGAAGTTTTCTTGGTATTTTGTGTCAAATTGCAGTGACTTGGTTTCATTTCAAAGACATATTTTTTTTTTGTATTTGAACAAAAATTATGATCTAATTATTTCTGCATAAATCGATTTCAATCTTACTTTAATTGTATACTCTTGTGTCTTGCATAAAATGAGGATTGATGATATTTGCACGCTTGTTATTGGATATGATTTGATGGCTTATATTTGGGAAGCATTTGAAGTGGGTTAATGTGTTTTAATGTCATGCAATGCATATGTTCCCATGTCTTGTTATCATAGGATTGGAAACGTCGAAGAATCTTATCACATTTCAATCAAAGATTATTCAACAAAGTAGAGATGTTGAGTGTTAGATTAATAGGCGAAGAAGTGAGAAATGTTATGCATTCATGATATAAGGGCAATAAGGCTATGACATGAAGAAATTGATATAGATGATGCATGGAAGCATATGGAATTGCCATTACACTACTAAATATTTAACATCATATATAGGTATCTCACAAGGTTGCATCAAGTGACTGATTGATTTAGCGATCTCAAATCCCTATCCTAAGCATGGTGAGATTGATATGTAGGGAAGTAACATGAATGAAAATATTGATTCCAAGCATAAATATATGAATTCAAGCCTCATCTAAGTCATTTGGACTCATTTATTAACACTAAAGGCCTTTTGATTAAGTTTCATAGTGAGATGGTGAATTTAATGGTATTTTCCCTCAAAGTGCATTTAGGCCCAAGGGTGACCTTCATTGCTAAATATTTGTTTCCTGAGCGATAATTTTAGAGATGTTGGTAAGTTGGATTGAAAATCATATAACACAAATAACGATTACACAGAAAGTGGTCAATTTTGGTGAATTAATGTCCCAAATGAGAGCTAGACTTTGGTGTACGAGGCTTGTTTGAATGCATTTTGAGGGGTCTGATTGAAATGAATTTAGGAACTTTGGAATACGATAAATGGATGTTTTTGGGGTATAAGTTACAAGCAACTAACCGAACTCAATTATGAGGCTTGCAAGTACAAAAACACATATTAATAAGTTTCTCATCAAATATACCATTTGAGATTCTTGGCTAATGAAATGCAATGAGATGAAGGTAGAATGGGATGCCTTACCACTCGTTGGAAATCTTACAATATTTTGCATACCATGCATCTGATAGTTCGAAAATCTGAGCTTGGGTGAGTGAGTTATGGATTTATGAATCCAAAAAACGGTGGTGGTGGGTCGTTGCTTATTTTAATTAATATTTAATCTTTTGAGGAGAAATTTATTGGTTCATTCATTTTTTACTATGCACTCTATTTTTTGTTTGTATGATGGATATAGATATTTAATTGCAAATATTTTGGCCTTATCTTGGTGTGAGGAAGGCTTAGGTTACGAAGGTAGCATAGTCTTGGTGACTTGTCATGGTTGTTAATAGGCTAGAGAAGCCATGAGTAGTTCAATAGCTCTCCAAAATCAATGATTGACATACGAAGGATGAAATTTGCAATGTTAAGCCAAGACATGAGTATCTAGGTGCTTGGTGACCAATGTTTTCCTTCGAGTTATGACATTGTTTAATAATCCAAGAGGAAAATTTATATCCTTGGGAGCTTGCTTGTTGCCTAACCCAAAAATTTTCCTCAAGAAGACTAAATAGCTACGTTGAGAGGCCAACAAGCCTTTACTCTCAATGGTTTACCCCTTAAGTGTTGAAATAGGTACAATTTTTCGTAAATAGATAGGAAAGAGATGAAATTTGTTGTTTTTTATTGAAGAGAGGACAATATTTGAGTCCACAGACCAACAAGCCTTTAAGCCTAGAAATTTTCCTCAAGAAGGATAAATCAATAAATTGAGAGGCCAACAATCCTTTGAACATATCTAGATGCCTCCTTATCCCTCTAACCTAGTGAATTGCCAAAAAGAGGCGAATAACTTAGTTCAGCATCCAAGTTGCATCTCCAACCCAATGAACTGTCTCTTTAAGTCCCCAACTAAACAATTAACAATTTTTTGATTTCATTGCTATTGTTTCCTTATGCAACACTTAGTTACTGCCTTGGTAGTCTAAGTTACAACCCCATAAAGGTAGTAGATAAGCTCCTTCATTCATTTTTCTTCTTGAACCTAGATAAGCTCCCTCTTTAGTTTTGGGATATGAGTGACATTTCTCCATTATTTAATTTCATGTGTATAAATTATTGTTCAAATCCATTCCAATTAGCAGCAGTCACCACCAAATATCATCCTCAATAAGTGCATATTGATCCTACCATGTTTGTAGTGCATTTTCAATCATAAAAATATGTTGCAGACCTCTACTACATTTTTGGCATCTCAAAGAAGCCATTACTACATTTTCATGGAGGGTAATGTTTGCAATTAATATCTAGGTTGAATGGGCACTTCGATGGAGAAATTTCACTCTTGGGGGATGGGGTAGTGCCTCATATTCTCGTTCCTTTTTTTTGTAAGATAGGTCGTTGTTTTTATTCTTTGGGTTTCATGAGTAGATGATTTCCTTTACCATCCCTTGCAATATTAAATGCATGGAGTGGTTGGATTGAAGATTCATTGGTTGAAAAAATGGCTTTAGAAATTATTCATCTCCTTGATTTCATCGATGGATGCATTGATTTAAATCCTCCAAATGCATAATGATACTTCAAGTTTGATCGATCAAAAATATTTAGTTAATATGTGTTGCTCTATAGGCCATTTCACTCTTGGGGGATGGGGTAGTGCCTCGTATTCTCATTCTTTTTTTTTGTAAGATAGGTAATTGTTTTTATTCTTTGGGTTTCATGAGTAGATGATTTCCTTTACCATCCCTTGCAATATTAAATGCATGGAGTGGTTTGATTGAAGATTCATTGGTTGAAAAAATGGCTTCAAAAGTCATTCATCTCCTTGATTTCATCGATGGATGCATTGCTTGAAAGCCTCCAAATGCATAATGATACTTCAAGTTTGATCGATGAAAAATATTTAGTTAATATGTGTTGCTCTATATTCTAGTTTGTGGAATGGAATCAAGTGAAGGTAAATTTTATATTTAATAATCCATTAACCAATCTTGTTGCTTCTTGAATGAGTCATAAAATATTTGTTAAATCCCATGTTGTTGTGAGAGTTTTGTTGATTAATGAAAGGTGGAAATATAAATGATTGTCAATGGATTGAATATCCTTTATGCATATGTGATAAAATCATCCTTCATTTATTAGTTTTCAAGCTTAAATTTAATATGTGTTTAAAATAATTCTTGAAGTAACATGAGTAATATTTACTCACAGTTCCTCCATGCAACAAGGTTGATATTTACATAAGAAGATGTCTTTTGACATCAATCTATGTTTTCTTTATTTTTTATTTGCATTGGTGTTTTTATTTCATATATATAAATATGGTGGGCATAAAATTGACAAAAGTGGAACCGATATACTAAAACATGAATGTGGATGCACCATGTCGTAATAGTGGCATAGTAGTTCAAACTTTAGATGTTATTGTAGAGGGAGGTCAATGGAATACATAGTCTCTATAAATTAGAATGAAATTGAGAGATAAAAAGAGATTGAAACTTGTATGAAGGAATCCATTGATTCATTTAAGCTCAGTGAGAGAAAATGTAAATTTTGCATTAAGGGGTCCAATTTTGAAAACTTACTGCAAAAGCATGTGGGCAATTTTTTCATGTTTGCATTGCCAAAACATGATTATTGGAACTTGTGGAACTCAATTCTACTGCTTGATGTGGTTTTGTGCATTGAGGACCAAATCATCATGTGTCCTTGAATGGATTTGGGAAGCAAGTTCAACTCACCATAAAATGAAAATCAAGAATCGGATTGATGAACCATCAATTCTATTGTACTCATGACATTCTATTACCACGAGGGAATCCCCCTCCCATGAGTCCCATGGCTCAAAGATTGTTTTATTTGATGATTCCTAAAACTATGGTTTTCCTTAATACGAGGCACTAGAAGTTTCAATCAAGGGGTCATGTTTTGAAAACTCTACCTCATGAGTGTGTGGATAGCATGGTCATGTTTTTGTTTCCTAAGCATGCTTGTTGAAACTTACAACACTTAATTATACTTCTCAATCTATTTTTTATGCCCCCTTGAACCAAATCACCATATGTCCTTGGATGGCTCTAGGAAGCGAGTTGGAATCCGCCATGAAGTGACAATTAAGACTCAGATTAATGAATCATCAATTCCATTAGACTTGTGACATTGGATTACCACTGGGAACACCCCCATCCTACAAGTCCTATGGCCCAAAGCTTGTTTTATTTGACAACTCCTAAAACTGGGATTTTGAACCGCAAATCCAAAGTTGTAAGGGTTTTTAACCCTTGCATCATGGTAGTCTGTGAGTTTGTGACTTGTATTTTGAGCATTGGTGTTAACCACTTGATTGAATTACAACGTGATGCTCATTATTTTGATGACCATGACATTGAAAGTTGAAGAAACTATTATTGTCTATTTCTCTTTAGTTGCACTTTGTATCAATAAGTTTTTTGTTTTTTCTTTTCTTTTCAATGCTTAGCCATGATTTCTTCTAGTCAAGTGTAGTGTAATTATAATGACATGCATTATGAAATAAAATTAATGGATGTAGTATAAATTATTGGGTAGTGAAATTATTAGGAGCATCATGGCGTCAAAACGATCCACAAGTTAGTATGAAAGGTATACAATATGGTAACAAATTTGGGTTCAATCCAATTTACATTGATCTTGATGAATATAACATTGCACGTGAGAGTATAAAAAAATATGATTTTTTTTAGTATTATATGGGTTGAGTTCCCTCGAAGAACATAATAATATCCATGTATCCCATGGATGGTATGTGTGTTCCATCCAAAGCATACATAAATGTTTTTTTTGTACAAGATTCGGCACACTATAACAATGTAATTAGTAGCAAATTATGGATTTGTAAAAATGCCTTTATAGTCTTATCATATTGGACTAGGATTTCTTAGTCGATAAAGAAAGAAGTTGTATTATCTTACCTGGGTTGAATTTATGAGTTTTCCTTTGCAATTTTTCTCAATTTTGGAGTGGTGCATCCAACCCATTTAACAATTTGTTTTCCATGAACTACCCCAAATGCTTAAGCCTAGATTGAATGGGTGCATTTGTGTTTAGGTCACCTATCTTAGGTTCTCAAAGAGTGTTGAAATTTTGGTGGGAAATAATAAATTTAACCAACATGCCCATGCATCAACCCTTGAATATTTCCTTTTGGTGGCTACTTGATCACTAGATTAAGGATTTCTCATTGTTTTTAAGAAATGTTGACATTCAACCTTTAGATATAGCTTTGCAAGCCCTTATAACAAAATATCTAGGTTTGGTCATGGTGGTTTAAGAAAAAATCACATGCTTTAATTCTATACCTAAAGAAAGCAAATATCTATCAATTAAGGAGGTAAGGTTGTAGAAGGGAGAAAACTTAAATGTCTAGTGGAGACTAAGGATGACGTTAACCCAAGCTATCAAGTTAAAGATACAAGGTTACACAAAATAAATAATGGATAACTCATTGACCCTTTCCACTCTCACTACTACGAGATGCATCTCCAAATACTATGTTCATATTCTTAGAGGTTGAACAAGCTCGGTTCTTTACATTGATGAGTGGTACACCTTTTTGGAGACTGTAAAGGACACACTATTTATATAAATTATTTTTCACAACTTTATTAAATAAAAACAAACTCACCAAATAAAATTATAATTCCATATAACAAAACTCACCACATATTGCATTACTAGTATTGTTGGTGTTTTCCTCGTCCATGACCCAAGCCTCTTCATGATGTCTTCTTACAATAGTTACAAGAATCAATTAATGAAAAATTCAAAATTCCTAAAATCGATTCCATATATTCTCAATAAGAACTCAATCAACTAATGATATCACCAAGAATATCTTAGGAAATGCTAGAGATTAACCTTCTTGGCTAGGAGGTCGAGTTGTCAGTCGAACATTCAAGGCAACAACTATATAGGCATCAACTATGGATGCAACAACCATAGTTGTAACAATTATAGAGGGTAACATTGGTGGAAGGAATAGCGTCATGTGTAGGGAAGATTGAAGTAATGGAAGAAGGTGCCCTCAAACCTGCAATGGGTGTAGCAATAGTATAAGGATTCCATTGAAGAACTAGTGGTGGTGGGAAACGATAAATTTTTAAATATTTGAAGCTTACAATAGATAAATATGTATTGCATTCTAATTTTCATGCCAAAAATATGCATGATGTGGATGTTATTCCTAGGTATCCTTGGATAGAATTGGTGGGTACAGTTAATGTCAATGTGCCAAAGAAGTTTGTGAAACTTTGGTACAAGAAAAATAAAATTACAATGTAGGATATATCTCTTAGTAAGAAATAAGGACCCCCAATGGCAGCTAAATAAGTTCTTGAAGAATCTGAAGTTGAATTAGAAGTAGAGGCTACAAAAGAACTTGAAGAAAAGTGTCAGGATGGGCATAAAAATGAAGAAGAAGCTAAGAAACCACATGTTGAAAATTCCAAGTAAGCAGAACCAAGAGCTAAGGTTGATGTATATCACCATACACACCACATAGAGAAACAATAGTCATCCAATCAAGGGAATGAGCATCAACACACTGATTATGGACCAACATGGTGCCAGAAAGGAAACCAATCAAGAGGTGCATGGGTAAATACTTGCACACCATGTCTATACCATGATAGAGCAACAATCCCATGGCACGAAAGGCACCATCAAGATCAAGCTCAGGGTGGCAAGGAAACAATTGGACATCATGGTCATCTTCCATTAGGATGGATGGATTCATGTAACTGGTACCATTTGGATACTTTTTGATTCAATCATATTGTATGGTTTCTTCCCATGTTTTGAGGATGAAACATGCAAAGGGGGATGGAATGTAGTGTAGCTAGGGAGGTAATGGGGGGACCAAAGGGCCCATAGTGATAATAGTGGAGGCCATTCAATGTAAGGTGGAATAGGTCCACTATATTATTAAATAAGGCCCACTATGGTAGTTAGATATATTGTAGTAGTGCGAACATAATAAATGTGAGAAAGCTTTCTAGAAGGTTCCTTCTCTAGAATGTTCCTAGGAGATAGAAAGTGCTATATAAAGAAGTGTAAGAAATTGAATGAAGCATAGTGAAGTATATTGTAAATGTATCAAGCATTGCTTGAGGAGTGTATTCCTTTCATAAGGAATAACATATGGTGTTACCCTACCTCAATGGTTTTATCTACATATCTTGCGTTGAGTATTTTGGTGAATGATTTGGTTCATTCTTGTGAAGTTAGGGATTTATTTTCTAGATTACATTTTCAAATCTCAGGCCCATAACAACCCCCTTTACTCACACATGTGGGGATATTCATGTGTGGACCTTAAACATTATTCTAGAAGGTCCAAAACCTAACACTGATTGATAGTTGAGGTATATAAAAACCCTAACACTAGATGACTATCAAGCTATGTTAAATACTGGGCCACTAGGAAGAGAGGGGATTCCTTTAATTTAGCATTGTAATTGTTTCATAGTTAAGTAAAGCATCTAGAGAATGGGATTTGAGATCATAACAGAGGAGGTAGAATATTCTATAGAAACTATTTAGGCCACAATGTCATAAACAACTACATAATGAGTGCCCCTTTCTTTGTATTTTCATTTTCATAACTGAAGAAAATATAGAAGAGAATAGGCCTCACCATCTAGTTGGGTTTTCTCCCATATCAAGTTTCCCTGGATACATATTGTGTTAATTTGTGTGGATGGTGTGTCCATTTTCTTGTTCTTTCATTTTTTTTCATAAATTTGAGCATTAAGCTAGTAATAACTAATTTGGAATCTAAAGAAATAAATTGAATAATAAAATATTTCTAAATATTGCAAGATATGTTATGACAATTTTTCTAGTGGAATATCCATGGTATTTTATATATCATATAGGTATGAGAGTAGTTTCCTTCGGTGTATTTGTGGGAAGTTATAGGATCCAAGAATTATCTTTAGAAGGAAGCCACAAAACCCTAGCTATGATAGATTATTCTAGTCATAACAACCATTGAGATACAACAGAAGAGACTTTTGTGAAGATGGAAGCTCGCAACATGGCCCACCTCATGGAAGTTTTGGAAATTAAGTTTGGACCTTTCAAGGAGGTTGGTGGATCTAACTTAAAATTTGGATTAGAAGAAACTAGGAGATAATGAAGACCTAGAAAAGGAGTAAAAAAAGATCCTGAGAAAGAGAAACAAATTTCTAGTGCCATCACTCCTTCACTTTCTTTAAATGGAATCAAAATTAGACATCAAAACCTATCAAGGTGAGATCAATGTTTTTAAATTGAATCATTGGTTGCAATAGTTAGAAGTATATTTTAGTGTCCATAATATATATGAAGAGTAGAAAAAATCATTTTCCCAACTAAAACTAGAATGCACTAACTTGGTGGGAAAGACACAGAAAGACACTTAGGCTAGAGGGCGATCCACCAATAACTAAGTGGGATGTGTTCAAACCCCCCTCACGTACTAGTTTTACCCTATTGGCTATGTAGAGGACTGATTCTTCTATTGGTATCACTTAAGGTAGAGGAAAGTGTAGACTGTGCAAGAGTACACCAATGAGTTCAAGAAAATGACAATCATGTTGGGTATCTCTCCCAATAAACTAGACATAAACTTCAAGTATCTAATGGGTCTACATAGTCATTCCTGAAATCAAGTGTTGCTATTCAAACCAAGGACCAATAATGAGGCTTGCGTGCAAGCACAATACCTAGAGAACATAAGCCATAAGAAATGATAACCAAGTGGTTCTAAAATGAAATACCACCAAGATGCTTCCAAAGAGGAGAAGAAGAAGTGGAAAGGAAAATATAAGAAAATGAGAGCTATTGGATGTTAGTGGAAGGATCCAAACAACCACTACAACCATTGTAATATGGATAGTCACACCAAAAATAAGTGTCAGATGCTACATCCAGATATTAATTGAAAGAGCCATAAGAAAGATGCCAAGAAGAAGAACTTGCTAATCATAGATTCAAGCAACCTGGTAGAGAGAAGCTCATATGTGGATGAGAATATTGACCGCTCCTCGATGCAGGAGAAGGTGAATCTGAGTATCCTTCAACACAAGGAAGAAAAGAAGATGACAAAACTCTTCCATATTAAGATCTAGGTAAAAAATACCAAGGTAGATGCTATACTCAATTTTTGTTCATATTCCAACCTCATAGCAGTCGATGAAAATTTCTTGTGTTTGAATGACAATTATGATCTAATGATTTTTGCATAAAACGATTTCAATCTCATTTTAATTGTGTATTCTTACATCTTGCTTAAAATGATGATTGGTGATCTTCATATGCTCATTTATGTTATTGGCTATGATTTTACGGCTTATGTTTGGGAAACATTTGAAGTGGTTTAATGTGTTTAAATGTCATGCAATGGGCCCCTGAGGTGTATATCAATCAATGATGGGGTGCACTATTAAGACACTCTGTTATGGGAGGTCATTGAATTAGAACCTCAACTTTCTCGTGTGTTTTTCTTGGGGTATGTGTGGTTTCACTTGGAGGTTATAGTGGTAGCAGTCAAAATTGACTATGTGTCATGCAAGTATGAGCCCGACGTAGTTGTCGATTATGCCAGAATAAAAAAAAAATGTCATGCAATGCATAGTTTTCCATGCCTTGTCATCATAGGATTTCCAAGGTGGAAGAATGTTGTCACCTTTCAATCAACTATCATTCAACAAAGTAGAAAGGCTAGGTGATAAATTAATAGATAGAAAAGTGAGCAAGGCTGATCATTCATAATATAAGGGTAATGTGGTTAAGACTTGAAGAAGGAAATATATGTTGAAATATTGTAACTGCAAAGAATATTCTACTTATTATTGAGCTATTATCTTATAGATCAATCCCATTTTTTGGATTGATCATGTTGGACTTTGTATAAGACCAAATTCCCTTTTGTGGATTGGTCAAACCCTAATTATATGCTGCTAATTAAGAAGTCGGTCCCAAGGCCTAATTAAAGTGGTTTTAGCCACTAAATAAGAAGTCGTCCCTACTTGATGAAGAGACACCACCCTAGCGCCTTCCAACTAGTATAAATAAGGGTGGAAGGCACCTCATTAGCTCACTCACTCAAGTCACTCATCTAGTGCACAATTTTGAAGAAAGTTGCAGTTGCCAGTTGCCGGAAGAAGGAAGAGAGAGGCACATTGTTCAATGTTCGATACTATCTTGGCATTGTATTGACAATCTATATTAAGGAATTTTTTGCTAGGTTTTCTCCCCCATGAGGGTTTCCTAGGATAAATGTCGTGTACCTTGTGATTGGGTATCTTTTATTGATCCTGCTTATGTTATTATTGTCTAGTAAATTGAAAAGAACTTAATAGAAGCTCTAAATTTAATATGGTTTCAAATCTTGAATGAATAGAGAACCTTTCTCTGGGTAACCAAAACTGTCATTGTTGTCGTACAAGAAAATTAGGGATTTTTTTTGGAAGAAAATTTCATCCTAAAAACAACCTAGGGAAGTGCGTTCAAGCCTAGCGAACTAATTAGCATCTTGAGCACACCTTTCTTTCTTTCGCACATAAGATACTCTTTCTTTATTTCATCTTCACGCATAAGATAATTTTTCTAATCTTCACACAGAGGATATCTTATCTTCACATAGAAGATATTCTATGAGTTTCTCCATTCCTTTTATGTCCTCCCTTCTCTTGTAGTCATCTATCTCACCCATACACTGGGGAGGACTACTACCATAGCTTCACTCCTAGTCATCCCACATGAACTAGAGAAGCTAAGATGATATCCTGGGCAAGACTAGACTCCCTTTCCATGATCCACACAGGATCATGACACAAACCTCAAGAGCTAACTAACCATTCCATGTGGTCAAGGTTTGTGTTCCTGGCTACTCAATCCTTGGCCATAGGAGATTATTTTCCTGTTTCCCCTTGGAGAAACATCCACACTCCTCTCTACGAGGGTGGTCACATCCCTCTCTATGAGGGTATTCTAGCATGTCCCTAGAGTATCCAAAACTCAACACTTGGACAGAGGCCAATCTTGGCAAATTTATCATTCCTCTTCTCTGCGAAGGTCTCTTCCTTCTCTATGAAGGTTTCTTCTCTTTCTTCTTCTCTACGAATGTCTCTTCCTTCTCTACAAAGGTCTCTTCTCTTTTCCTTTTCTATTAAGGTCTACCTATGGGATTTCTCATTCCTTCTCTACGAAGGTCTCTTCTCTTTTCTACGAAGGTCTAGCTATGGGATCTAAAAAAACTCTTGTGGTCCAAAATCTTTCCATGGTATAATACCATGCTACCCATCTGTTGGGCACCATACATATACTGGATAACTTTCATCTTGATCAAAATATTTGGGCACCATCCATCTGCTTTTCTAACTGCACCAAATCATGATCCTCCATTTCGAACTCAGAGACATAGCTCTCTCTTGCACCAAAATAAGAGCTTCTAATAATCATCCTTGAAGTTTTATTTTGTAATATCTTGGGTGCCTTCTTGAGTTTGAACATTTCTTTCTTTCTGACTTCATACTGGATCAACCTGCTCCCTCTGCATCTATATGAACAGTACTGGAAGAACCTGCAATTACCCGCATCTCATCAACTATATCTGAGTATCCATCTTTCTCTTCATCTTGAACATTTATGTTCTGCATCTTTAGGAGCCTCATACTCCTATATAAACACTGGATACTGCCTGGTCTTTACTGACTGTCACCATATCATAAGTCCTTCTCATGCTGTCTAACTTCTGCAAGTCAAGGCATACGTTCTTTCTTCTGAGACCTATAAACTTACTTACAATATGATTTCTGAGATATGTCACTTAGCCAATCAATCAATAACAATGAGAAGTAATCAAATAAAAATATATCATGATTTCGTCCGAGTAGTACACATCTTTTCTTAAGAAAAAATTGTTCAGCCATCTACACATATGAACCCTAATCATGAATAAGAATTTTGAACTCTTTTTCACTCTAGCTATGAAGTTACCAAATTTCCTCTTACTATCATAGATAAACACATACCTTTGTCACTCTCATGAGTGATCATACCTGAAATAAATATTCTATCTCTTTCTTTATCCTCTTCTTTGATAAGTCTGCATAGACACTGAAATAAAACAAGGTTAATTAACATTCTCACAAAAATCTAACTTGTAATGATAAAGTATTAAAGTAAACAAGATACTAAAAATAAACATGAATACTTGTCTTTTTTTTTGTGTGGGGAGGCTCCACGGACTCCACCATTTGCTATATTTTTTCAGATCAAATATCTTCAACTTAAAGTACATATTTCTCAATTTCTACTAAGGCTTTCTTTGAGGGAGGAGATTCCTCTTCCTTTGCCACATGTGCTTGATGCTTTCTTTTCCCATTTTCTTGAGGACAGTCATAGGAAAAGTGTCCCAACTTTTGACAGTTGTAGAATGTGATCTTTGAAACATATTTCTTCTTATCTGGAACTCTTATGGAGTTAGCTTCTAGCTGTTTTTTAAGTTTTGATATTCTGAAGAAATATTCCTGAATTGTTTCTCCTTTGTACATCCTTGTATTCTTGAGTTGAGTTCTTAGATTCATCTTTCGATTGATGTTCCTTCCTTCATATAATTAGGTTAGGGAATCAAACATTTCTTTTGGAGTCTTCTTTGAGGCCACTTGAGGAATCAAGTGATCTTTGATAGAATCTGCAATGATTCTATTGGCCCTAACTGTGTCTTTTTGGTGTTTTGCTTTAGCTGCAACATCGACGAGTTCCGGTACATTCTCTTTAATGAATTCTTGCCAGGTCATTCTCTTCAAGAATGAGTGCAGTCCTATACTTCCAGGCACAAAAGTTTTCCATACCTTCTAGCTTGTAGATAAGCTTATTGCTTGCAAACATCTTTTACCTAGAACTAGGAAAATGACCAAAAAATGAAAATGCTCAGAATTGAATTTTGAACTTGCCAGGAGGTGCGCTTGGCTGAGGTGAGTAGCCTGGTGTGGTTAGATTTCAGAAAATCCAATTTTTTCCCCTTCAAACTTGACCAGCGGATTTCTGGAATGGTGCTTCTGGTTTTCTGGTACTTCTGGTTTTCTAGTACTTCTGGTACTGGTGAAAACTAAGGTTTCACTTTCCGGGATTTCTATCCACTGAAAATGTGTGTTGAAGGTGCCAATGAGTTCCTTAGGCTATGACACACTTTTCTAGATGATCCTTACACTGAAATTCCTCTTTAATAAAAGCCCTAATTTTCTTGTACGACAACAATGATGTTTTTCTTTTTCCTGTGAAAGATGCTCTCTTCAGCTTAGCTCTGATACCATGTTAAAGTTTAAGCTATTATCAGGTTACTTTTCAATTTACTAGATAACCATAGCATAGATAGTATCATTGAGAGAAACACAATCATAAGATACAAAATATTTATCCTGGGAAACCCTCATGGGGAAGAAAAC